>JAJJMA010004565.1:0-58738 GCA_023529015.1 Papaver nudicaule
TTTACACTATTCCATACGTGAAAAGTGCAAAGAAAGTTGTGAGCATCCGGAAAAAACCCCGTGATTGCATTCATCAAGGCTTGCTCTTTGTCGGTAACGATAACTTTAGGATAACGATCTTCATGGTATACAAGCTTCATTTGTTTCAATGCCCAAACTTAGTTTTCTAAAATCTATTTCTAATGGTGTGTATAATCTATTTCTAATAAAATAACGTATAAATATATAACGTTATAAAATCTATACTTTAAAAATTGTAAAATCTATTTCTAATGGTGTGTATAAGTATATAACGTGTTCTCATAAGCCTCTTTTTTAAGATTTGACGTGTCCCCATAACCTTGTCACGTATTCGTGTCCATGCAATATAGTTGCTAGTTCAAGTGGTGGCTGGGCCCACCTTCCTCAGTTATGTCTTTGTTCCTGTTTTGGCATGCTTTTGGTCTCGGTATGTATAGAACCATTGAAATTAAATACTAATTACCAGAAACAAAATTCAACGCGATGAGTCTCCTATAATAATTTGTGATTAGTTACGCAATGTGTTCTAATATTTACTTTAATTTGAAAAATAAATAAATATCGGTTGTGATCAGTTACGCATTTGTTAAAATTTTCGTCAGTATTTTCAAATCGAATTATAACAATTAATAATTCGATTGATTTCAAATTTTTGAGTTATGGCACTTTTCAAGTTTCTTATAAGATTCATCAAATATATACCTGATTACAAATAATTTGTAAACAATAACATTTTTTTTTAATAAACAACAATAAACTTAAACACTACTCCATTTACTAGTAACAATTGTTACATAATACATCTAATTTCTCGATAATAAACATCTACAAAGGTCGATCATTCCATAAAATAAAAATGTTGAACCTTTGACGTTGTTTATATAAGGAATGTATCATTACTCTTTTTTTAATAGGAAAGATTGATTTACTAAAACCTCAAACGATTACATTGTGTTTCTCTCTTAATCAAAGCAGTAGATCGATTAGCTCATCACTGAAAGTAATTATGAAAGCATTCCCACCCGCCGGGCCGTCCTCCGCTGGCTTCTGCATTTTCAGAGTTTTTAGTTTCTCAGTCATGTTTCCAATTCTTGTTGGAAAGTACTATCCACAAAGTCATATTGGCCAACTGTTTTCAATTTCTAGATTTCAATGCATGAGTTGAATATCAGTTTTCCAGATTTCAAAGCCTCGCTATGCACCAAGATATGCACATCATTATAAGAGTGTTACTCTATTCGTTATTTGTCATGACGTTGGCTGCATTGAATTTAGTGGTTGTTAGCATTCAAAATATCATGTATTATGTCTTAAGATAACATATGCACCTTTATAGAGATTTTTTTAGATTTATATTGTCCTATTGTGTCTTATATTATAGATATTACCATATGCATGCCTTTCGCATTCCATTTTTGCCTCTCTAATAAATCAAACCCTCTCCCTTTCCCGTTCTGCAAATGTAGAGCTGAGTACCTAGTTAGTTAAAACCGAAAAACGACACATACCCCTAGTTTATTATCACCCTCTATAAAATAAAAAAATAAAAAAAAAATCACCCTGCATGTTTCTTAACGCACCTTTTCCATCATAACCAAACAAAACATTTGTCTTCAAATTCCATGGCAAAAAAAGATTGATAATCAGATTAGATCATTAAATTTGCAATAAAATCTTCAATTACTCATATAGATACCTCACTCAAATGATTGTGCAGGGAAATGCTACGGGGTCAGAGGAAGATACATCAATGATGGGATGAACAAGGAATATCCGGCTGAATAGGTGGAGTGCAAAGCATTGGAGGAAGCTGTTGATTGGGCAATCTCAATGGGGTTAAGCAATGTCATCTATGAATCTGACAACGAAACTCTAGTTAAAACAGTCAATGAAGTGGAGACATCGGTTCACTGGATTAATCAAAATTCTGTCTTAGAAGTTAAGCATAAATTTAGTTTAAATAAGAATTGGTTTTGTAAGACTATTAATAGATTAGGTAATTCTGTGGCTCATGATCTTGCCAAGAAAGCAAGAGAAGATGAGTTAGATTTTGATTTCAATTCATGGTATCCAGATGACATAACTAGCTGGATTAATAAAGACAATGCTACTGTAAGCTTTGAAGTTTAATAATAAAATCAGTATTTTGAATCAAAAAAAAAAAATACAGTTTATGTGTTATCCGTATTATATCTAATGTTCATCGTTGTTTCAAGGAGAAGCAATGAAATTTCTTAGGTAAGGTATTTCTTTAGGAATGACTTTGTACGGTTTATTATTTACGCTGAAAGCATTTACATTATCTGAATACATAATTTTATGATTTAAAAATGATATAATATTTGGTATCCACATATACATACGTGTGATACATGTGGTATCACATATAATATGCCACTGAATAAATCTTTCTTGTACGTATAATAGTTATATGTTATTGAAGTGGGATGTTTATTACCAAATTTGAAATGCTAGATTGTTGTACATGGTGGTTGTGTTGATAATCACCTCTGGTACAATTTTTTTTTTTGTTTCTTAATTGACTGTTTTTTGTAGGGCATTGGCATACTAAAAAAGTGACAAATTTTCGTCCCATAATTAATAAACCGCCCCTTTCTTGCAGTTAGTTTTTCAGTCTGAATTCACTAAGTGGTAAAACTTGGTTGATTTAGTCAGTTTATGATGTCGAAATTACTCTCATATAGATGCAAAACCCTGAGATAAATTAACATGTATCAAACTTATCTTCTCCATTTCTTGTTTATCTTCTTTCTGCCTCCTAAATGTCAATCAGTTTTCATTTCATGATTGAGATTTTTGTAAATATTGTTATGAGATCACAAACACTCTAACATGCACTTAGATTATACCATCCCCGTTATATATATTCCAATGTTATTAATGTTGCTTAGATCGATGAACATGAACATAAGGTTGTTGAGCATCAATGTAGATCATCAGTAATGTTTTTCTATTTGTAATATATATTGTGTTAGGGCATTTTCCAGTCAAACCCACTAGCGTTGGTATGTCAAGATAGTTGTCAGTTTTAGGTGTCAAAATACAATTCTTAATTTAGCCTACTAGAGTTTAAATTTCGGAATTGGGATATAGACAAAGTAGTAGAGACCTTAAAGACGAAGACTGTGAAGACAAAGAAGACATCAATTATTCTTCATCGACAAAAGGTTAGTAGGAGTTATGACTTTTATGGAAATTCTTCTATTCTACTTATGCTATCTTTCGAAATAGTCGGCTACTTTAGTAGAGATACTAGAGATCGTATTCTTGTCTACATAACCATGTGTTATGTTAGTATTGGTTCCCACGAATACTAAGGTTACAAGATGCGTGAGATAGATTCGATGCCATTTTCCATAGCAATGGTTTGCTTGCAAATCACTTGTAGGATATGGGTGAATCTAAAGGAGTACTCTTGAGAAAGAGTCCAGTGGATTATAGTTGTGTCATGGTTTTGGTATTGCCTTAGTAGTGGGGTATCCCTTAGCGTTATGATGGGTTGGCTTTATAAGCCGTGTATGACTGTTAGCGCAGTGAGTGGTTAGTTAGAGTTGTTAGTTGTTTTGTTGACTGGGCCACGTGTACGGCTGTGATTACATCTGTTTATGTTAGTACTGTAATTAGTATTTAAGATTCTGTATTATCTGGTTGTAAGGATTATTATGAAGAGTAATGGAGAATTAGGCTTTGTCTTTTAAAGATAAAGAAGAGGATGTATTTTACCAGAGGTCCATTTCACTTGTCCTTGAATATTTATCCCTAGTTGTACTATCTGATAAAGATATATCATCAAACCATCACACTTGGTATCAGCCAGACCTTCTTGGTTTTTTCTCTCCTCTGCGTACTCTTTCTCTCTTTTTCCTCCTCACCACCATGACAATACCAACCAACAAAGAACTCCTGGAAAATCTCTCACCGATCTTCATACTGAATCAAATGAAAAAAGAGCTTCTGAGGCTAAAGCTCAATCTGATCTACTCACCTCCCTTCTTTCTTTAACTAAAGAACAATCTCTTACTATGCAGGAATTGAGGAAGGAGATGTCTGAATCAAATGATAACATGAGAACCTTAATCACTAGTCTGGCTAAGCAGACATGAACTCCAATGAAACTGCCACCAAATAAATCATTGGAAGCCTCTGGATCTGGATTTGACCAAGAATCGGTGTTAGTTGGACCATTAGATAAGCACTTTAAGACGCCTAAGTTTAGGGCTGTCCAAAAAACCGAAAACCGTGGTGAACCGCACCGAACCGCACCGAAAATTAGGAAAACCGAACCGAGCCAAAGGTAATGGTTATGACGATGGTGCAAAAAATGAAAAACCGAACCTTATGGCGATGGCGATGGCGAGGGCATGGAACCGCACCGAAAGCCACGGTGCGCACCGAAAAATGGTAGCCTTTAGATTTTTATGCCTTCTATGGAATGCTGATGCGCCAAAATGGAAGACAAAACAAGAACATGACATGTAACTATGTAGAAACAGAGTCTTAGTTAGCTGCCCAAAATATGAAGCTCCACGTCTACACAGTAATTCAGGCCAAGGAATAGATCTCTCACCCACCAAACACCTCTTCGAGATTTGAGAGATCCAAATCTCTGTTTTCTCTCTCTATACCCAAAACTACTAACCAGTAACAACACGTCGACATAACCAAAGACCAAATCTTCCTTCGTCTTTTTTTCTCTCTGCCTTCATCTCTCTGTTACAGATTGCTTTACATCCATCAAAACCTAGTTATTTGATTCCATTTTTGTGAGAGATTCCTGATCAAAACCAAACCAAAATATTCTTCTTCCATTTTTGTCAAACACTCTCTGCCTCCATCTCTCTGTTACAGATTGATATTTATTAGGTAATTCTTATGGAAAAGATATAATTCTGAAACAAAAATAACGGCAATGACGATGAAGAAGATTACAATTACTAATTGATTTGTTTTGTAGTTCTAATCTTAGATCTGAGGCATAAATTTTTCTAATTGTTAATTTGGTTTTAGTTTTAATTTGATTCACAGATATGGGAACTCATTTAATTGTAAGATTCATGATGTGATGATTGTCAAGATTTGTTAACTTGATTTAATGATTCTGACTATTCGGTTCAGATTTGTAAACTTGAAAGGTTTTTGTTTGGTGGTCTTGTTTTTCTCTGCTACTATGTAATGGTGGTGATTTAGCTGATGGGTGGATAGGTTTTTGTCTTGTTTTTCTTTGCTACTGTGTGATGGTGGTGATTCACCAAAACCGAACCGAAAATAACCGAACCGAGGATGAATGGCGACGGTGATGGCGCAAAATTTAGAAAACCGAGGATCATGGCGATGGCGATGGCTGGGCATAAAACCGAGCCGAACCGCACCATGGACAGCCTTCGATTTTTTATGGTAAGAATCCGCGTAGCTAGTTTCGTAAATGTGAAAGGTTCTTCAAGCTTCAGTAGGTACAAGACTCACATAAGGTAGAGTTTGCCGTACTTCACCTTGATGGTAAAGCAGATTCATGGTATTCTGATTTCCAGGCGGGTAAAACTTCTATCTCTTGGAACGATTTAACTGAATCTATTTGTTCTCGTTTTGAAGATCTAGCAAATGATAATTATGTTGGCGCCCGTTTCAATAAGTTGTTATAATTGTCTAATGTGGAAGATATTATGAGCAATTTGAACAACTTAAAGCCTTGATGCTCATTAACAATCCTAGCTTAGATGAAAAGTATTTTGTGCTCAGTTTCATCAGTGGGTTAAAGCCAGAACTGCGTAGTTTGGTCCAAATGCATCAACCTACAACATTATCTTCAGCTTTTTACTTAGCCAGATTACAAGAGAAAGCTCTTCTTCAAACCCCTTCATCATCTAAACAACCAAATAAACAACCAGTCACTTCAACCTATTTCATTAAACCATCTCCAATACTTCTTATATATCCTACTCCAAAACTCCTTCTCCAAGTACTTTCACTCTTGCACCACCCTCATACACTCCTAATTTTACACCTAAAACAACTTCTCTACCACCAAACATAAAAAGGTTCACTCAAGAACAGATGAACTTGAAGAGAGCTAAGGGACTATGCTTTAATTGTGTGCTATACAAGCCTGGTCATAGATGTAAGAAACCAAACCAACTCTTCATGATAGTGGCTGATGATGATTCTGTTGAACAAATAGACGGCGGGTTTGTTGATTGTCCAGAAACTCCTTTGGTGGACAGCTCTATGGAGATTTCCCTCCATGCTCTGACTGGCAGTAGCACTGGTGATACAATAAGAATTCCTGGCTTTCTGAAGAGAAGGAAAATTATTGTGTTGATTGACACAAGTAGCACTCACAGTTTTTTGGATGTGGAAGTGGCTAACCAACTAGCTTGTAAAATTCAACCCACTGCACACCTGCTAGTAACTGTGGCCAATGGTGACCAAACAACCTGCACTGGCATGTGTCACAACCTTAAATGGGAGATGCAGGGTCATTGGTTTGAGGGTAACTTACACTTATTACCCTTAGGAGGTTGTGATATTGTTCTGGGAGCTGATTGGCTAAGACAATTAGGTGATGTCTTACTAAACTTGGCTAAATTGTCCATTTCTTTTCAGCATAAGGGGCAACATATTACTTTACAGGGTATCTCCTCTAGGCCATCCTTATTGCAGGTAACTGGCAAAGCTGTACAAAGCTTCCTTAAGAAAAACACACATGGGCTTATAAGCCAATTCTTCTCTATTTCAGCTATTCAACCACCATCTTCAATCCCTGAACCTGTTCAATCTTTATTGGATAACTTCTCAGATATTTTTGCTAAACCCACTCAATTACCACCTCAAAGGGTCATACATCATAAAATACCCCTGAAACCCAATGCTCAACCTGTCAATTTAAGGCCATACAAATGCCCTTATATTCACAAGTCAGTGGTAGAAGCTTTAGTACAAGAAATGCTCAATGATGGAATTATCCAAGACATCCACAGTCCATTTGCCTCTCCAATTTTGCTAGTGAAGCACATGGAGATTCTGTGTTGACTACAGGTAGCTAAATGACATCACTATCAAAGATAAGTATCCAATCCCTATCATTGATGAACTTTTAGATGAGTTGCATGGTGCCAAGTTCTTTACTAAGATAGACCTCAGATCAGGCTATCACCAAATTAGATTACATAAACCAGATATCCACAAAACTGCCTTCAGAACCCACCAGGGTCATGTTGAGTTTAAAGTCATGCCTTTTGGCCTGACTAATGCCCCTGCCACCTTTCAGGCCCTCATGAACTCCATTTTTAAACCCTTCCTCAGGCAGTTTGTGCTAGTATTTTTTTAATGACATCTTGGTTTATAGTACATCTATGCCTGAGCATATCACTCATTTACTGTGTGTTTTAAACCTTTTGAGAGAGAACAAATTGTATGTAAAACTCTCTAAATGCTTCTTTGCTCAATCTTCCTTAGAGTATCTTGGGCATATAATTAGTGCTGATGGTGTCAAAGCTGACCCTGACAAGATTGCTTGCATGCAAAATTGGCCAGTTCCATCCAATATAAAAGAACTTAGGGGTTTTCTGGGCCTTACAGGCTATTATAGAAAATTTTTCAGGAATTATGGCAACATCAGCAAGCCACTGACTGATTTATTGAAGAAGAATTCATTTCTTTGGTCTCTTGCAGCTCAGTCATCTTTTGAAGCACTTAAGGAGGCTATGTGTACTACAACTGTATTGGCCTTACCTGACTTTTCAAAAACTTTTGTGGTGGAAACTGATGCTTGTACAAGAGGAGTGGTGTTGTACTAATGCAGGAAGGAAGACCTATTTCTTTCTTTAGTAAATCTCTGGGTCCCAAATTTTTAGGGTTATCTACTTATGAAAAGGAGCTACTGGCTGTTGTTATGGTAGTGACTAAATGAAGGCATTATCTCACTGGTCACCATTTTATTATCAACACTGACCAGCAACGTATAAAGTACTTCATGGACCAAAAGATGACTACTGTATTGCAACAAATGTGGTTAATGAAGCTGTTAGGTTTGGATTATACTATTCACTACAAACAGCCAGACTAACTCCAATTTCTTCTGCTGTTTGTACCTCAATTACAGTATCCTCTCCATCTTGGATTCAGGATATCCTTACTAGCTATGAACAGGATGATGGAGCCTAACAAATGATTGCTCAATTGCTGATCAACCCATCTGCAATACCTAATTATACTTTTCCAGCAGGCATTCTCAGGTACAAAGGCAGAATTTATGTGGGTACTTCTAATGATCTGAGAACAGCTATCATAGCATCAGTGCATTCTTATGTCATTGGTGGCCACTCTGGTATGCAAGCCAGCTATCTCAGAGCTAGACTTTACTTCTATTGGCTAGGGTTAAAGAAGGATATCTTACTTTTTGTGAGCAGTTGTGATACTTGCCAGAGGAACAAGGTTGAACATCAACGTCCAGCTGGGTTACTTCAACCTTTACCCATTCCATCACAATGGACTTTATTGAAGGCCTTCCTAAGTATAACAAAAAGGATGTCATCATGGTGTAGTGGATAGATTAACCAAATATGGTCATTTTATTGCCATCAGTCACCCCTTCACTGCTTCTTCTGTAGCTCAGGAATTTCTGCATCACATCTTCAAATTGCATGGAATGCCGGCTTCAATTGTGTCTGACAGGGACAAGGTGTTCACAAGCAATTTTTGGCAGGAATTATTCAAAGCATTGGGTACTAAACTCCATCTAAGCACATCTTACCACCCTCAATCTGATGGCCAAACAAAGAGGGTTAATTCTTGTCTTGAGGGCTACTTGAGGTGCATGACCGGACACAAACCTCAACAATGGTTCAAGTGGCTTTCATTGGCCGAATGGTGGTACAACACCAACTTTCACTCCAGCTTGAACATGACTCCATTCAAAGCTCTATATTGTTATAATCCACTTCACTTAGTTATTCCTGCTGAGTACACTACAACTGTAGCTAATGTAGAAGAATTTTTACAACAAATAGAAGCCATGCTTGATATCCTCAAGGAATCACTCACCAAAGCACAAGAAAGGATGCATATTTTTGCTGATAGGAAGAGAGTTGACAGATCTTTTGAGGTAGGGGATCAGGTATACCTAAAACTCCAACCTTATAGGCAGTCTACAGTGGCATTAAGGAAGAATTTTAAGCTATAACCAAGATATAATGGCCCTTACACTATTCTGGAGAAGATAAGAGCAGTGGCATACAAATTGGACCTCCCTGAAGGGTCTAAGATTCATCCTGTCTTCCATGTATCCCAACTGAAGAAACAAATTGGATCCACAGCTACCACTATGCCAGCTTTTCCTTTAGTTCATAACTCTGGACAAATTGCAGTTACACCTATAACAGGCATAGACAAACGCACCACTTGGAGACAAGGCTCTGCAGTTCCTCAAATTTTGGTTCAGTATTCAGACTCTACCTAACTGATGCTACCTGGGAGGATCTAGCTCACATCAAAGCCCACTTGAAAGACTTTTATCCTTAAGGACAAGGATGCTCTGAAGATGGGGGTAATGTCATGGTTTTGGTATTGCCTTAGTAGTGGGGTATCCCTTAGCGTTGTGATGGTTTGGCTTTATAAGCCGTGTATGACTGTTAGCGCAGTATGTGGTTAGTTAGAGTTTTCAGTTGTTTTGTTGATTGGGCCACGTGTACGGCTGTGATTACGTCTGTTTTTATGTTAATACTGTAATTAGTATTTAAGCTTCTGTATTATCTGGTTGTAAGGATTATTATGAAGAATAATGGAGAATTAGGCTTTGTCTTTTAAAGATAAAGAAGAGGTTGTGTTTTACACAGAGGTCCGTTTCACTTTTCCTTGAATATTTATCCCTAGTTGTACTATCTGATAAAGATATATCATCAAGCCATCAGAAGCTGAGGGCGTAATAACACGTCTAAGTACTGGCCCAGCCCAGAACTTCCAGCGGATCCAGTTAAACCCTAATTCTGAACAATGGCGGTTCACGAACTGGTTCTTGAACAGTGACTCCGGATTTTACTCCTGAGTTCCAAAACATCAATTTGTACAGGTACATGTACGTGAACCACAGATTCGATGAATTTGGCCGGAATTCAGAAGGACGGTTCACAAACCGTCCAAGTGAATATTCTCTGGAATTTCACACGGGTTAAACTCTGACTCCTTTATCTCTTAGTTGGACTTGGTTATCAAGAAAATATCTTTTGTGGTCCATCTAACGATTCTCAATGTGTCAATAAGATAAAGATTATCTATGGTCTGTTGGATATCAATCTTGAAGTGATTTTGAACTAACAAATCACTTGGCAGATAAATGAAAAAGATTTCCAATTGAGATCAATCTAGGTTTCTTTGTGTGCAAGTTAAGTAACAGGTTTATTTTACACGGGCACTTGCTAAAATTGTGGAACAAGTAACTAGTTGTTTTATTCCTAAGCAGCCTATCTTATTGAGTGCTATAAATAGAGGGTTTCAGAACGAAAAGCACAAGCATCAAGCATACGTGAAGTTTCTCTGTGGAATTGATCGTAAACTCTTTTCACTTAGGTGAAGCTTGTTGTGGTATAGTCATCCTCTATTAGGTAGCAGTTCCTCTGTGGGATTTACCTAACGATTATAAAGACTTCTCTTGAGAGTTGGGAAGCACAGGTAGGATATTTAGACCTTAGTGGTTGAAATCGGATTAACCTGTAACCTTGGTTGCCTGATTACGTTCTTGTCTATTCTACGGTCCTTCTCTTCTGCAATAAGGCCATTCAAGAACTGATACGCAACTACAGGGTTTAAGGAAGCAACGCAAGGCTGCACGACGTGTTGTAAAACCCAGTTAGCTCAAATTTTCTAAGTCTCTAAAGTGATTCTCTTTACAATTGAGGTAAAGACAAGTTTGGCATTGATTACTAGGTTTTCAGTGTAAGCCCAATCTTGTAAGTAGATTTTCGTATGACCTGGAGCAATCAGAAAGAAATCGCTTTATGTATGTCAAACTGATAGAGGACAATTCAAACATACAGTTGGTAATTGAGGTTGCAAAGCCTGAATTATTGACACAAGCCTTTAACATTGTTTAAAGCAACTCCTAGGCCTGTAAAGGACGTCAGCTAGGGGAATCAAGTGCGTGACGATCTTTGGGGGATCTAGAGACGTAAGGAGTGCAACAGTAGCCAATTCGCTTGGAGGGTTAGAGTTGGTCTCTGCTACATCCCAGACCGAAGTCTTACAGTTGGCTAGTGTTTGTACACAGTTTGTACTGTGCGGTGTTCAATCTGGACGAGGTCCCGAGGTTTTTCTACAGGTCGTAGTTTCCTCGTTAAAAAAATTGGTGTCTTGTGTGCTTTACTTTCCGCATTATATTCTCTGATTATATAATTAAAGCATAAACAACAAGTACGCTATTTATAACCGTCGAGTTGGTCCATAATCCATCCAGGGGATTTGCAAGCCTTGTCTTGCATTGGACCGATCACTTGTGATCCGACTCCGGTTATCATTTGGATATTGATTTTTGAGATCGTCCATATCTTACCATAAGACTCACGAGCCCAAATGAAAAGTTGGTAGTATTTCGGTACCCCTGCCTTTTCAATTGGTATCAGAGCCGGTGAACACATAAAAGACGTAACTGTCTGTGTTTATCGCGGCTTCTGAGTTTTGGAACAATGCATAAGAGCTTGTAACGTACCACCAAAGTTTGATGGCACAAATTACGTACCTATGGTGGAAAACTGATATGAGATCGTTTTTGCAAGCTGGGGGTTTCTAAACCTGGGTCTATGTCGAAAAGGGATACACACCTCCAACTATCCTGGTAGGAAGTGAGTTTGTCCCCAAAGACATTGGCGATTATACTGACGTGGAAAGTCAAGCCGCCAAGCAAAACTATGATGGGCTAAACGCTATCATTCATGCAGTAACACTTGATCTTTTCCATCACGTGGCCACATGTGAAACCGCTCAGGAGGCTTGGTATAGATTAAGGACTGTGTTCGAAGGGAATTCAGCAGAAAAATAAGCCAGACTTCAGAACCTCAAGTCTGTCTGGGAAAACCTTCGAATGCTTGAGGATGATACCTTTGAAGAATTTAACCACAAATTGTATGACATAGTGAATGCCTATCACACCTTAGGAAAAGCTATTCCGGAAAGGGACATTGTGTGTAAAATTCTGAGGTCATTACCCTCAAGGTACCACTCAAAGAAACATGCCATCCAAGAAGTACACGGTTTAACTATAACAAGAAGTGACCTTGTTGCTAAGTTAAAAATCTTCGATCATGACCAAAGTAACCCTAAAAACACTGCTTTTAGAGCTACTGAAAAAACAAGGAAACTTGTAGAAGAAAAGTGTACTTTGAACACCAACTCCAGCAATCATAGTGGGGATGAATCTGAGGAAGAGTTATCTTTGATTACTCGCCAGTTTAGAGATCTTCTAAGGAAGAGAGGTAAACGATTCACTAAGAAAGCCCCACCATCAACTCCTAATCCTCATGATAGAGTCCCTCCTAAAGAAGGGACAAAAGGGGAGATGATGATAATGAAAATACGACAATGCTATAAATGCTGAGGATTTGGCCACTTGGCTAAAGAATGCCCAAATTTGAAAAAATATACTGGAGGCAAGGCCTTTGCTGCTACACTTGATGATTCATCTGATATTTACAATTCAGGTGATGAAGAGAATGAAACTGCTTTCATTGCAGAATGTGTCAATTGTGATAAAATGGGTGATTCCAAATCAGAATCAGAAGAATGTCCCATCCCCATGGACACAACTTCTAGTGACACTTCGTGCAAAGAAAAAATCATTCCAACTAAGCACAAACAACGTCTTACCAGATGTAACTTCTATGCTAAAAAGGGACATGATTACAAGCAGTGTCATGTATACAACCGTAAGGTTAAGTATGCCAACCAACTACAGAAGAAATCTACTAGACTCATGAATGTTATTCGAATCTTTGAAGCTTCCAATAACTTGGAAGCAAATAAGGATCAAAAACAATCAAACTCCTTAGGGCAACACAAGGAGTTGGAAAATTCAAGAGAGTCACAACTAAGAATGGCAAACTTAGTTCAGAAAAAGATTTAGTATCACACAAAGAGCATAATCATGCTCTTCCCTCCTCGCGCTAGTTGCAAGAAGGATTGACATCTCGTTCACTACCCCTTGGAATGAGATGTCACAGAGTCTTTTTCATATTTTGTATCTGTTTTAAAGTAATTGATAACCCTCAATTAAAACCTTTTTTATGTCACTGGACAAAAGTGTAATGTTGAGCCAGGCTCCATGGAACTTATGACCTTCACACTAGTTGTCAAATTGTGTATACAAAAGGTAAAAATTGATACTGGGTAACTCTGAAAGTGAGACACATCAATGAAATAACAAAATACACGTGTACAATGGTTTACGAACCGTCCCGCTTTCTTCGTACGATATTAGCGTAAATCCATATCGTATATGGTAGTTATGAGAATACTTATCTCATCGAAAATTCTTGAAGGAACTGCTAATAAAGAAATGAGAAGTCTCTTCTTATTCTCACCTTAAACTCCTCATCATGGTAAAACACCTTGCTACCCCTCAAGCAAGGATCCTAAGTCAACTGACAAGGATACCATGAAGCCAGAAGATCCTTTGAAAACAACCATCAACAAAGGAAAGAAACCCTGGTTCAAGAAGAAAAATAAGAAATCCAAGTCTGAGAAGAATGGACAATCTTCTCGGAAAAATCAAAGGATTGCATCGATTCTCAAAGAATGCAAAGAAACAAAAAGAGAAGTGAGATCTCTTGGGGAAGTGTTTCTAAAACTCTGGTTGTTCAAAGAGCTCTTGTGAAACAACAAGAAGAGCTTGTGAAAGAAGTGCATAAGGCATCAGAAAGTGTACCTAAGGGATTTGACCTGGAAATCCCTATGCTTATGAATGAAGATCTAGATATTGCTGAGATCGATAACTTCTTCATGTCTTTCAAATTGAATAGTTGATTCCTTGTGAGAACTTATTATTACTTTTGCCTAAGGAATATAAACTATATCTAGAAGTAGTTTGCCTTTTCATGCTTTTTAGAGTTTTTCAGCATGTACTACTTTATTTCATTAATAAGAATTCTCTTTAGATAATTATTATTGATGTTTGCAAGACTTGATTTGTCTACCTCAATCTTATTGCAAAACACAACTTTTTATTGCTTCGGTGATTTCACAAAAGTTGTGTCATATTACAAAAGTTAAGATTTTTCTCACGATTAAGAAATTTTTGATTGTATGGTGTTTTGGGTTTTCACAAACTCGGAATCATTTACTCTTTTCCAAAAATCTGGCTAAGGGAAAGAGATTGTAAACAAAGGAAAACTTGATACATTAAATTGTTTGTCCAAGTTAGGCTTTGCATGTTGTTCTTTATTGAATAACACAACATGGGGGAGAGTTCTTAAATGAGACTGGTCTTAATAACAAATCTTTTTGGGGAGCATGGATGTGGAATATTAGGAGAAAAGTGTGTCTATATTTCTCCAAAGATGAATCAACTTCGAAATCCTCGTTCTGATTTCCTAGTTATGCCATCTTAAACTTGGTATGCGAGTACTTAACTTGACCTATCTCCATAGTTTTGAAACCCTAGTCTCAACTACTTTGTCATATTTTTGTGAAAATTAGGGGGAGAATACATAAGGTTCTTGTTCTTGTGGCTCACAACCATAGGGAGGGAACATCATGTGCTTACTTGCTGTACTTTTTCAAAGTATCAACTAAAGGGGAGTAATTAAAGTTAAGAAGAATCTTCGTATCAGGTATGAGTAGAATCACTTTAAAAGTTTTGATACATGGACTTTAAAGTTTGCTCAGATTCTTACTCTTTGCACAAACAACATGTGAGTTAGCATATTGACTCATGCAAAATCCGTAGATCGACAGGTTTTTGTCAAGAGTTGTAGTGTCTGCATTCGGATTTTTCAACAAGAGTTAAAAGAACACATCAAGACTCAAGGGAGAAGTTGAAGAATTCAAGAAATCAAGATACATCTGGGTTAGATCTTTATTGTATATCTTTTGAATCCATATGTAAATTGGTTTTGTCACTAAAATTGACAAAGGGGGAGATTGTTAGGGCATTGTCCGGTCAAACCCACTAGCGTTGGTATGTCAAGCTAGTTGTCGGTTTTAGGTGTCAAAACACAATTCTTGATTTAGCCTACTAGAGTTTAGATTTCGGAATTGGGATATAGACAAAGTAGTATAGACCTTGAAGACGAAGACTGTGAAGACAAAAAAGACATCAATTATTCTTCATCGACAAAAGGTTAGTGGGAGTTATGACTTTTATGAAAATTCTTCTATTATACTTATTCTATCTTTCGAAATAGTCGGCTACTTTAGTAGAGATACTAATAACAATTGAGATCATATTCTTGTCTATGTACATAACCATGTGTTATGTTAGTATTGATTCCCACGAATACTAAGGTTACAAGATGCGTGAGATAGATTCGATACCATTTTCCATTAGCGCAGCCACTACTACAACATTCTCCTCAAGTTCATTGTCATCATCCGAAAGACCTTTGAACAATTTTCTCCTCAATATTCCTTTCATAATGTACCTAACAAAACTAATCAATTTGCATCACATTTTAATCAAATTCAACCCTAAATTAATCACAAAATTCTAAATATCAATTCAATTGTAAATTTTGATCACATATCATCCAGATTAATCTATTATAAAAAATCAATTTCATCAAAACACAATCGAAATCAAAAATCAAGTAAAATGAAACCCTAAAGTTTAAACATCATACCTTGGTTAAAATTGTGGATGAAAATGAGTGAAACTTGGAGCAAATGATTGATAATTGAATGTAGAACAAACTCACAGAGAGAATCAACGAAAAAATATCTACAACCGGAGATCTTGAGCATGCATTTTAGGATTTGGGTGAAGAGAAATTGGGGAAAATGGTTCTCCTGTTTTAGTAGTAGAATTCTATGGCGCTGAACCATTCAACGCTTTGACCTAGCATTGACGGTCAAGCGCTGAACCATTCAACATTTTTTAGAATATTCGAATAACGCTGAATGATTCAACGCTCAGCGTTGAATGTTTCAGCGTCTTGACATCCAATCTCTCTGAACCATAAGAACGTCTCTACCCTGCTATCTGACGTGGACGTCCAATCTAGTATACTAGATCGGACACCATAAGACTAAGCCTTACTTATAATTGAGTACCCGTCAGCCAAACCATGGATATGTAACGGTACCAATCTGCACCCAAGCATAGACGTGGCTTGGTTTTGGGAGGAATTAGCCAATTGTCCAGATTGGAGACATAAACTGAGTCATAGTGTTTGGTCCAACGGTTCATTTAAAAGAAAAAAAAATCATTCTGTGAGGGCTAATCACCACGTAAAATGACTTAAATTGTCCATAACTCAAGGTTTTGAAGGGAGAAATTGACAAATGGTGGTTGTTAAATCGTTCTTCTCTTGTTCAAATGTGCTCTTTTTGGAGAATGTTATTTTACATACATGTAATAGCCGGTTAAATTTAACATGACAACTGAGATATATAACTCCTAGTTAAGTAGACTACATAATTTTGATACTTTAGAACAAATACTATAGTTGCCGAAAAGTAGCCAAAATCATTACATTGTAGCCAAGATATGAAGAAAAAAAAAGCAACTATTATGGTTACAACTAGTTGTCCAGCCCGTGCATTTGCACGGGCCTAAGTCCCTAAGCCTTTTGGCACTTCGCGTCTTACACTATAGTGTATTGTCTGAGTTCACACCTGTGTCTTGTTAATTCCAATTTTTTCCATTTCAAAAAAAAAAATCGAATGGGAGAGGCCTAAGTCCCTAAGCCTTTTGGCACTCCGCGTCTTACACTATAGTGTATTGTCTGAGTTCACACCTGTGTCTTGTTAATTCCAATTTTTTCCATTTCAAAAAAAAAATTAAATGGGAGAGAATCAATAAATCAGAGAGGGATTGCTTCAACTTAGTAAGGAAATCGTTTGATTCGAATGATATTGATTGTAGAAGAACTGGTGTGTAACTGTGAAGTCTAATTCGAATGATGTTAATACCCCATTTTCTTTTATCTTTCAGGGATTCCGATTGAAGGTAGTGCTTATTTCCATTTCAATTTAGCCGCAGTCATGATTTATCTCAAAGTTAATGTGTTTTCTGTGTTTGATTTGGTTTGGGCTTTTTTGAAATTGAATCTTAGCATTGGCAATCGTGAGTCTCTCTCCCTGTTTTGGTTGTACAGCTCACATCTCAGCTTTTTCCATTGCTTCCTTGCCCTTGTTAATATAATAGTTGTTTGATAGGTTTTCTAGACGTTGTATAGGTCCATGTTGGTGTTTCTTCTCCTCTTGTATTGAACTCTTGTCCTTGATGTTGTTCCATTCCTTGTCCTCTTGTATTGAACGCATTTCCTTGATGCTGTTCCATTCCTTGTTTCTTTGATTAGCTTAGATCTGTATTGAAAACAAAAAAGAAAATTGATTAGTATGTGTGTGCTGGATTTATAGCCCTAGCTTGTTTGACAGAAAAGTTTTGCTTACCTGCGGTAGTTCTATGTTTCCTTTTCTCTTTTGTGGAGATGGGTACGTCCCTATAGGGCAAGATAACTTGGAAAAGACTTTATAATCTATTTATGTAAGATCTATGAAAAGATTCTGCTATATTTCTTCGTTTGGGAAATATCTTTGTGTTCCTTTTTTAGTGTTTCAACTTGTTGGGTCTAATGGTGTTGGACTGTTGCCTTACTGGACATCCTTTAATGTTGTTGGTGTCTTGCCTATATCATGCCTTCGGTAGGCCTGCGCGCGGCAGTCACGACCCTTGTAATATATCATGATATGTAGTGTAAGTTGTTGAAATGGTTCATGTAAATACTATAATCCTGTTCAACACAATTGCATAAAGCTGCATTATCTGTATTTGTGAATGTGGTGAACTGTGTAATAGCACCAAATTCATTTAGTTATACTTAAGTAATACTTGTGGAGTTTAATCTACCTACTGCCAATTTTAAGAAGATTAGCTACTTTATTAAAACCATATGGGAAAAAGATTGCATGCACCACTAAGCCTGGCCAGAAATCATCAAATTTCCTAATTGTAACTTTATGATCTACTCTAAATTCTGGAGTGTGCCTCTGACATCTTTTACTATACGATCAATTAGTGGTATGTTGTCGTATAGTTCTTGAGTTAGAACAACCTTTGTGTAATAGTCTTCGTTGTCTTTGTTCATTATGAGCACCATTTTCATTTCTTCCTTTTTGTCAGGATTCAATATGCATTGCAAATATTTTTCTGGGTGAATTATGTTGTCGTCTGCGTATATCCCGATGTTGCTTAGACTTTTTGAGCGACTTTGGCTTATGAGACATGCATAGGAGGGTCTGATGGGAAACTGTGAGCGTCGTATAATTGCTCCGGATGCATCAATCGGTGATGTGATCTCTTCTCGCTTTAAGCTAACAGGTTTTCCTCTGTATCTTAAAAGAATATCAATGAATTTCCTTTCTGGAGCTTCTCCTGTTTTAAATCACTTAATAACATAACCGGTGTACCAATCTTGAGGTCAATCCTGTGGCTTGGAAGTTCGTCAGATTCTATTTTGTGTAGATATCAACAATACATATCTACACAACTCAGAAGTTAGCGCGTGAATTAGTACTTATCATATGTAGTTTAGGGGATTATTGTATCCACATGACTTACATGTTGGGTTTACTGTATTGATTAAGGTATACAGTATGTTTTGAAACGTTTAAAAATGGCTTTTGATTAGATATCAACAATATCCACTATATACAGAACACTCCTACTTCGTCGGGTAAGAGCCAACACGTTAGGCCTTGAAAGGTATTTTTATCGACCACTATAACTTAGTTTGTTTTGTGCTGGAGCTTTCGATCGGTCTCAGTTTGGTTGTTCTGTGCTTGCAGCTTACCTCTGTCTGGTTCTTTATATATATCAATTGCTTTGGCGATCAAAAATAAATAAATTACATGAGCTCGATATCCTCATTATATGTGGATCTAATTTTTATATTACGTTATTTATTGTGTAAGATGCCCAATTACTAAGTGAAACACAATAATTGTCAAGTGTGTAGTTGTTGGGCTGTCTTTGTCTGGAAGATTGAATAATTTTAAATCTGACTGGTGAAAATTGGAAAAATGCAGTGTGGACTTTACAATCTTGATTAAGAAAATTGGATAACGTATGGTTTCAACTCTTGCAGTATGTACATTCACAGTATTTATGTTAATACTTGAGCCGAACGGTTAGACTCACTTTGCTCCACACTACATCACTTGATACTGTCCTATTTGTGTAAAGCAGGCAGTACAATCACAGTGTACAATTCATGGAAGTTCTTGTGCTCCAGGTCCAGAGCAGGATCTCAGTAGTTGCTATGATGGGAAATGTCGTAGTTCAGAATTTTGGGTAGGTTTACTTACATACAAAGGTGAAAGTAGATAAAAAGGTAGTGCATCAAAACTGGTGTGCCTGCTATAATAGGCGAGGCATTTCCTATGACTTAACCATCTAAAATACAAATTTTGCGCAGGATCCAAGAACAGAGATCTCACTCTATCTTTGCACAGGATCTAAGAACAGAGGTGAATTCTGACAGTTGTAAAAATCTTAATTAACTATGTTGGTTTTGGATGTTTTTTGTTTAATTGTTAAAAGTATCCAAATGTTCTGAAATATTCTTGGATTTTATTTAGGGAAAAGTCGTAGAATGCCCCAAAATGGACTACAACTGTTGAGTTTTGACCCACCTCTGAAAAATTCATCCAAAATGCCCCAAAATTCACTATTCATCATCCAAATGCCCCAAAATTCAGGTTTTTTCTGTGGGATTTGGATGAATTTTGGGGCATTTGGATGAATTTTTAGGGGTGGGGCAAAACTCAACAGTTGTAGTCCATTTTGGGGCATTCTACGACTTTTTCCTTTTATTTATCATTTGCTCGCACGGGCTGTGGTATATCTTTCTATTGAATCTATTCAGTATTTTTACAGCCAGAGGGAATCAATCCAGAGAGAACCCCATCACGATCTAACCTTGCAATCCCATCAGTCACTCGTGGTCCTCGTTGTTTTTTTGGTTATTAATCATCCCCGTTCTGGGTTTCCATTATGCTTATTAAGACCATCATGAGCACCATTGACAAAATTAGGACATACATTAGGATCCAATCACAATTAGCATTTAAACCAAATGAGTTTTAATCCTGAAACACCACCGATTTCGATCTCAGTCGAATTACTATTAATTGTTCTCTTTGTCTTCGGTTCCTTTTCTTTCGTTTACTTCTAACACCTGTCTTCTTCTTCTACAAATATATGTTGCTGCATCATATATATGTTGGACCTCTTATATCGGATGATGGTAAGACAATTTTTGATCTCTGCACTTCATCTGTTGAAGCATAGAGGCAAACATGGGTGTTCCCATAACTGATGAGAATACCTGATTTTTTTTTTGCAGCAGCACTCGTATACCTGCACAGACCTAAAAAGAGAAAGCCTTGCGAGGGTAGCAAAGGGTAAGCATGTTCGAAAGAGCGAAGTCAAAGAATGTATAATAATAGATTAAGATCAACCATTACAATAGAAAGGAATAAATAACACAAATCCAAAATATAAAAGGTACTTAAATCAACCAAAACTTAACCATATAAGTTGGAAAAATTCACTCATAAAGCTGATTAAATGATCAAATGACGGTTGGTTTCCGTGTTGATAGTTTCAAGCCGTCCCTTTGGTGGTCTGTAACTTTCTTAATTTTGGTAGTCTTAAATTTTATATCTTCATTTCTAGACTTTTTCTTCTACCTTGTTCAGGAATATGAACATTTAGGCTAGTTTTATAGCGATTTAACCTCCACAGCTCGGATAACTCAATCACATCCCTTAGTCAGAGATCATTTTGTCTCACAGAAGCTCCAAAAAGACATCCCTTAGTATGCGTTCCACAAAATTTATAAGCATACAAAATTACGCGTTTCTTTTGGAAAACATGATCTTAAACTCTTAAACACCAACCTGGATTCTTTAAAAAGAGTAGTATTCAAAAATATGATGAGATTGGGAAGCCGATAACAATCCTTTACTTGCACTTCGACGAATGGCCGTCTAGAAGATTTTTTAAAGCATAAGAATCAATTTCAAGTTACAGTCTACAAATGAAATGTATGTCTTTGTGAACGAAAAATGGTTCACACGACAGAGGATCCATCGTTAGTGCGCTTTACTGTATCTCCGAGAAGCAATCACTGGTAAAGCTCATATTAAGTACTGACACCATAAATAGAAAGCTATAGTTTTCTATGAAAACGCATGTGTATTACTTACATGAACGCCACAGATTAACATTTTACATTCTTCATCCCACCAAGATGGCCCTGTCAATCCTAGACTCATTCTATACCAATTTAAAATTACATACCACGAAAGGTGAAACATATAAAGTTACTGCCAAATAATGCTCCTGCCAAATAAAGCTTATAAGCTTATTCCCAATGATGAGGAAACAAATTGAGAATGCCCATATGACAACGCGAAAGTAAAGTGTCGCAGCAATATGAAACATGGGCATAACTGCAATGCGGTTCAATGATTACCTATGGAACTTGTGTTACATGCGAGCTTAGTTGGTACGATGTTATAATTCTAACACGATGCTAATGTAGAACTGATGTTGATTAGCCTTTCATGTTGCTTTCCATTTGTGGGAATCGAACCCACATCCTCGGGGCAGAATGCCACACGCTCTCCCAATTGAGCTAAAATGGATACTGATGAGTTATGTACATTACGCAATGATAACCCTACGATAGAAGACCGATTTAAATTATGTATTAAAGGATTTCCTAATCCAACTTATCTAAACTGACCAACCACTACTTGGGTAGTATATTGGTAGTATATATCATGTTAATGTGTAGTTAAATATACACAAAGGCTCAAAATTCAGATCGTAAGGTAACTAAATATAAAAGAGTAGTACCTGCACGAAACGAAGATAATTCCTTTTCCAGGTTCTTTGACAGAGCTACATCATCTGCTTCTTAGCAAAGGAACCTTATCTGACAGAACCACCTGTTGAAAACAAATATCATCATTATAGTAACCGCACACTATGCAAGTATCAAAGTTATAAATATGTATCTGTTTCGCACCTCTTTATTTAACATGTTTTGAATACATAAGTCCTGAAAGTTCAGAAACCTTCTTGTTATCATCAAAGAGGATAACGGCCAAATCTCCTAAAGCAGTCAACTTAGTAGTTCCGTATTCATTTCCGTTCCATATTTCCAATTCTAGCTTAAACCTGCAGAATCATGGACCAAGTTTGCTCTATCCTCCAATAATAAACAGTGTTGACCATTGGCTTGAAGCCTCTATAAATATCACCTTGGCTCAATTTCTGGTTCACTGCAGGTACATTTGATAGTATTCCACGCCTTCAGGTCAACACGCGCAGGACAGCATTTTGCACACGCGAGGTAATACCATTTAGACCCCATTTTAACCCCTTTGATTGTGCCTTTACGTGTAATAGTCATGCCCTAATTCACAAATAATGCACGAAATCAAAATAACAACCTTACACTCTAAGATTATTTTTTTTTTTTTTTAAAAACCAATGTGACTTACTAAATTTTCTCTAAGATTTGTCAAAGCATACGCCTCTCCGAAACTCATCCTGTTATAAAACAGCGCCGTCTTAATTGGCCTTTGGGAAGCATTCTCGCAACAGATATTAATAAGAGCCGCACGCATTGTATACCTACACAGTAAACAACTCAGTCAGTAGCTTTTAATATATTTCCATACGACACACACTACCACTATAGACGTTATATGCTAAACATACAACAACTCTAATTCACGAAAAGAATCTGTGGTTTACAACCCACAAAACACCAGAAAAATATTCAAAACAACCAAAAGTCTGCAAGCCCAAGTCAGATTCCAGTTCATCACAAAACAATTGCAGTAACCACATTGAATCAATCACAAAGTACACAACACTTATCGCTTACCTCTCTTTGAAAGCCCGAACGAATTCAGGTACATCCAAGTCAATGTATACTTTCGTTTACACTCCTGCATTTGTTTCCATGTATCAAATCTTTTGCTTTTTGATTGTTATTACTATTTACTGTCTTTTTTAAAACACAAATCATACTCTAGAGCTTACCATTATATCTTTCTACTATCACAGATGTAATGAGCAGCACATTGTTTTTATCTCCACTACCAAAGCAATTCCTCTTCAAATTACGGGCATTATCTCCCCACAAAGTCACTCTGGTCCACCACCCAAACTCACTTGCTATAGTGATTTCCCTCTTAACATCAGTATGTCCATAGCTAACTTTAACCTATGTTAGGTCAGATATCCCACCTATTACACCCATCACATTTGCATATAAATGTTAGACACAATCCTCATCTTACATTTTTCATGAATATTAGAGCTATACTCAAAATTTAAAAGCACTGAGAACAGTTGCATCTTACCTTTATAATGCTCATACTTCTTATGACTCTGCCAAATACTGTTCAAATCAACCAAGCTGAACTTGTGTAGAGGAATCTCAATTTCTTGGCCATTGTGACTGTACACCTCAGTGTCATGCCTAAACTCCAACCTCCTATTATGTGGAATAGGCTTCCATTTTTTGATTCATCAAAATCAGTTAAGAAATAGTTCTTAATAACAATAAGTTTCTGTTCCCGCATCTTTTTTCACATGTGCACGATTTAACTCTTTAGTAACTACAGCATAAGTCAGCTCCCCCTGTTGAAGTTAACGTCAATCCCTGAAGTTTTTAATAAACCAATCTCAAGTTCTTAATTTACTGGAACTTACACTTTGTTCTAAGAGAATCGCGTGAAAAATCTTCAACCGCATAATCTTTGATTTATTAGTCACCCAAGTCCTTAATACCCTGAACACAGTAGACAGGTCTGTATCTGGGACGGGTTCCAACAGAGATTATCTTGCAATGTTCGTTGATGAAAAGTTTTGAAGACGCTCCTCTATTGGTTACTTGTTCTGCCATCCAAGAGATTCTTGTGATGAACTAAATAAGTACGATTTTAAACCTGTCCAAAACTGAAGAACAATAATTACACAGCAAGTAAATGTCAATTTCCCTACAAAAGCCAATTACCTTGTTCATTGTCAGAATCCAAAAACACCATCATATCAGCAGTAACCACCAAAGACTTGTTCCCACCAACAGCCTTAACCCTACCTGAAAACAATTGTCAAAAAAAAAAAAAAACAGCTATAACAGCTTTAACTACTACCTATAGAAAGCATAAAACACAACATTCAACTACCAAAAAACAACGAACCTTGATCACCAATATCACAACCCAAAGCGGTACTCATATCAAGCACTTGCTTTGTCTTTCCAGATGAAGAATGCCTGTCCTCCTGAACGGTAGCCATTAGTTTGAATTGGAGCCGCAACTTTGATAGACGATCTCAGGTTAAAGCCAAGTTAAATACTGGTTTAATTGATAGGAAGATTCCTAACCCTGCACGCAAGAGAAAGATTTTAGATCTTTCCTGATATAAAGATCGAAGGTATTCTAAATTAAGTAACCATGAGTTTTGTATGCTAACGGGGAGTCTTTTTACCATTTTTTTAATACAGAATGATGGCGTGGATCCATTGTTCGGTGGACCCAAGAACGGCGAGTTATGATTGGCTGAGAATTCTATGGTGGGGCCTCGAGCTCTAATATTCGAGCTTTGTTCAACTTTCAACGTGGATGAGTTATTTGGTACTCCTATTATTGTTTTAATATTTCCCCAAAATGTAAAGAATTTTCCATTTTTTGTATTTTTTGAGCACCATAGTGCTTGCTCTTAGACGGTACAATACCACTTGTTCTAGTACATTTCAAAGTTTGTTCTGTCAACATTTATATGACCGTCCCGGTGATTTTGTAGCATACGCAGGCAAGCATTTTACTTGAAAGATTCCCATTTCTAATTTCTTAAGTCATGTCTTTGTTTTAACTTGTCAAGAAGTTTCCCAATCCGTTAGTATTAGAGAAGAAAAGTAATGCCAAGTCTCTCCATGGTGCCACATTCAAATGATGATACGACATGATGAAGTAAAAATAAAACATTTTTTCACCACTTAGTATGATGATATATGGAAGGAGTATCAATTTCTGAGTTTCCTGTCCACACTAATAACCAATAATATCTATGACTATGACCAATGTCTTGTGGTCCTTAAGAATAATTCAGAAAAAATATAATTTGTTTTCAAGAAAATTATTTATTAATTAAGTTCAATGATTTATTATTGGTAATGTTCTTAATTTGATATATCAGTTTACTACCTACAAATCCAGGTAGTTAGGTAAAAAATTTAAAAAAAAAATCCTTAATGTAGGTGAAATTCGGAGTCTCAAACCTAGAAAATTATTTGAATGCGCGCTGCACATTCATTGTTGAATTAGTAAAGGAAAGGGTCGTTGGATCAAGAATCCAATGATACTGGTGGGATTTTAGGTAAATTCATTTTTTTGCATTTGGAGTGAAAAATTCAAAAACCATCACCATTGTTAGATTATCTGATCCAACACCCCTCCCCTTACTAATTCTACTAATTCCACTTTGATTCGCGCATTGCGAGTTCAAATTATTTTCCCTCAAACCTCTTAGTACGACTACCACGTGCGTGACCAATTAAAATGTTGGACACTTGCAATTATTGCCCCAACAGTGCCCCATCACCTCAGAAAGAAGAATTTATTTTTGCCCCAAAATAAAATTTCACCATTGCTTTTTGTTTTACCAGTGTTAGGTGAAGTGCCCAATCTCTATAAATTCAAATAAATTTCCTCATCCTCACAATTCACCAGTAATTATCTTTTCCCTTATTGTGCAAAAATAAAGCAACACTCAAGGTTCCACTCAGACGACCGTATCAATATGCTTATTGATGCATCATCATCACCAGCTTCCGGCCCTGTATGTGTTACAGGTGCCGGAGGTTTCATAGCATCTTGGATTGTTAAAATTTTGCTAGAAAAAGGTTATACTGTTAGAGGAACCGTCAGGAACCCAGATGATCCTAAGAACTCACATTTGAGAGATCTTGAAGGTGCAAAAGACAGGTTGATACTGTGTAAAGCTGATCTCCTTGACTATGGTAGTCTTTTAGATGCCATTAATGGTTGTGAAGGTGTTTTCCATACTGCTTCTCCTGTTACTGATGATCCAGTAAGTTTCTTTACTAGACTCTTCAAAAAAATCAACCCTATTATGTCAGTCCTATGTTCTTACTAGATTACTCTCTTTTTTGTGTCTAGGAACAAATGGTTGAGCCAGCAGTGAATGGAACAACGAACGTGATCAACGCTGCAGCCGAATCAGGCGTTCGCCGCGTCGTGTTCACGTCTTCCATTGGAGCTGTTTATATGGATCCCAACAGGGGTCCATATGTTGTTGTGGATGAGAAATGCTGGAGTGATCTTGAGTTCTGCAAGAACACCAAGGTCAGTTTGTTGCAAACCCCTTGTACCGGTTTGCACCGGGCCACCGGCCCGCAGGCATCACCGAACCATCTGACAAAATGATTTTGTTGCAGAACTGGTATTGTTATGGGAAAGCAGTGGCAGAGAAAGCAGCATGGGAAGTGTCAAGAGAGAAAGGAGTTGATTTGGTGGTGATAAACCCAGTGCTGGTGCTGGGGCCGCTGCTCCAACCAACAGTCAATGCGAGTATAGTACACATACTCAAATACTTGACTGGCTCGGCCAAAACATATGCAAACTCTGTGCAAGCTTACGTTCATGTCAGAGATGTAGCCTTGGCTCATATCCTTGTTTACGAGAATCCATCTGCCGAAGGAAGATATTTGTGCGCCGAAAGCGTACTTCACCGCGGTGACATCGTCGAGATTCTCGCGAAGTTCTTTCCTGAATATCCCATCCCAAACAAGTAAGTCCATTTCAACCTATACTTTTAAGTCTTATAATTTTTTTTTTGTAAAACATCACGCAACGACTTTATTACTGTAGTCAGAACTTGATGTATAGTATCCATCGGCATATGGAAATGGTGTTGACGAAATAGTCTCCCTTACCTAGTTTCTTGGTGTGCCATCTGGTGTAATTCTAAAGCAAGGTGCAAAGGAATTCGACCAAAGTGACGTTAAGTTGTCGTCAGAGTAAAGTACGAATGTTACTCTGTTGGTAGATGCATCCCTCTAACCAACGCCAAAAAAGAAAAATTATCTCATCTTTTGTCCCTTGATTAGGTGAAGTAGAAAAATTCATAATCATAGTAAATTCTAACTTTCGTTCTAGACAAAATGATTATTTTAGTTTTTTAACATAAAAATGGGTAAAAATGAATTTAAAAAATATGGTCATTTTTTGGGACATATATAACAATAACTAATAATTTTCGGCTCAGAGGCAAGACAGGATATGCTTTTCACATAGAATAGTAAATTCATTCACTGGTTATATTTAGTTTGAAAATGAAATCATTCATAAACATTAGATTAGATATTGATAGGAAATATAGTTTGTTCGAAAACAATATTTTTTTCAATACAAGGCATAAGCCCGGACTTGCAGCTAGCAGATCTAAAGCCACTGAGCCTACTTCGTGACAGATCCAACCTAATCTTCAAAATTTACATATTAACAGAAGCTTTCATGAAATCTCCAAATTCAGAAACGTAGACTGTTAAAAAAAACAAATTAGTGAGGGATCAAGAAATGTCTCACTTATCGCTAATTGTTTAGGGAGCACTATTAAGTAGGAGTGTCAACATTTTCTTTTATTTATTATCACTCTAGGATGACGTTGAAATAAGCCATGCATGTTACACTTGCACGGTCGATTAGGTAGTGAAAGTAGCACTATCTTGGACTTGATTCCACCGAAGTGATTATATTTGCTTAATCTATTTAGTTAGCTACTATTATATGTACATGTGTATACGTGCTGGTGGGAAGTTAGTGTCAAATACAACAATTTATAAGTGTAGTATCATTTTAGGTAGCATGCATAATCCTATCTACTTCTGTCTTTTGCTAAAGTTTGATTCAACTTCGTTTGGTTGCAAATGATTGTTCACACCAAACTTGTGTTCATTTTGTGTGTGTTAGGATACTTTTGCCCATTGATGGTTAGTAAATCCTCAAATTACGACCTTCTTGAGACCTCTATAAATTAATGGTTTTGGAACCAGAAAAAACTGTTAATTTAGCGAAGTTATCGATTTAACAAGTTAAAATCTGGATATGCAAGCCTACTTGGAATCAGAAAATTCTCTTAATTTAGACTGGTTATTAATTTAACGAGTGTATTAATATAAAGATGGACTAATAGAGTCTATTTGTAAACAGTCTACATTCACCACGATTTATAAAGGGGTACAAGGATTAGCAGGAGTGCCATTTGCATGAATCAAATTGATCCTAACCATCGGATCATGCAAATGGTACCCCTGCTAATCTGGTACCTTTTATAAATCATGTACATTCACGTGTCTAGAAATGCAACCATTAATTTATTATCCCTTGGTGGTGAATCAACATAGATGATGCAAAATCAAAGTTAATCTTTGAAAATCAAAATCATGGTATTGGACCACCTTAACTTTCAAGAACTAGTGAGTGATGGTAATGGAGCTAGCATTACGCGTTTGTCCCTACCATGTCCTATGCTGATGTCTTTTTGAGGCACAATTTACATGAGCCAATGTTTAAGGTCGACTCAAACAAGTGTTGTTGGTAGGAGCCCACCAGTTTTGGGACTGTTCAGTGTCACCATGACCCTATTTGTTGTTGGTGGAAGGACCTTAAGGAGAGGATATGACACAATTCCAACCACTTTGATCTTGATTGATTTGAGTTCTCATCATTTCTTTTGCGTCACTTATTCTCTTTCTTGGACACCTTAGTTTCTTTTTTCCTTCTTCTAATAGTAATGGCCAATCCATCGATGATTTTAACTACTCACCAAAAATAAGAAGATTGTGATCTTATCTGCTTTTTTGGTGCCCCATTGCAATTCATCGTCATGGAAAGTTTAACAAAAACTTGAGATTAGGTGTTTCAGTGTGCAGTACCAAATTTTTGCTGCATAAAATATTTAGTAAAATCGTCAGATATTGATATATATGCAATTTGAATTCCAACTTAAAAATTGCCTAAAAATCTGACACTTGCAACTTTTAAGTTTATTTTTCGATAAGTGACGTGAAATATTGGTGTTAAGAACGTTATGAATCATTCATTATCCATAGGCATGCTTGACTTAGTTGGAAGTTACGGATCTTTCATAATTCCAAAGCAACAAAAACTTAAGATAAGATGTTTAGATGTTAGTGCATAGAAAACAAATTATTGCTGCATAAAATGTTAAGTAAAATCGTTAGATATTGATATTGATACAATTTGAATTCAACTTAAAAATTACAAAAAAATCTGAAACGTGCAGCTTTTAAGCTTATTTTCGATAAGTGACGTGAAACATTGGTGTTATGAATCATCCATTTTCCTAGGCATGCTTGACTTAATTGGAAGTTAGGAATCTTTCATAATTCATTCTAAGGCAACATTTTTCACTTTGAAAGGTTACCTTAATGTGAATTCAAAGCAAAGAAAGCAGGTATACCAAAGCTAGATCCTTAATTACTTGTCTTTACATTTCCATGACATGGACATTAGGAGTGTACATGAGTTGATCTCAAACACTCTCATTCACCAATTAGTCTTCTCCTAGTCAAACTCAAGACTCATTTCGTTTACTAGTATTTTCCTACTACTTCCAACTAAGTATTCATCAATTTTTGGTCGTCTGTCGCAATCTGTTTATGTCTTATCTACTTGGGTGAGTTTGGATTCTTCTTCAAGAGTATGTGAATCTTGATGAGAAGAATCCATCGAGCAACTCATTTTTTTTTAGTTGTTGATAAGTTTCCAACAACTTTTTCTTGATTGTTACACAAATTACATCTCACTTGGTGAGATTTGGTACTCCATCCTACAATTTGGAAATCTGAATTTCCAAATTTATCCGACCATTAAAGGGCGACGCTATATATGGACAGTGGCGGAACCAACTTAGGGCAGCAGGTAGGTGCAGTTGTCTTTCGTTAGGACAATCAAAGTACTTTATTCTATAAAGCCCATTTCAACAACTAAAGTATATATAACCACATGACAAGCCCAAGTACATGTTGTCTAATACGTTTGAGTTGTGGTTATTTCATCTCGGGTTATACTTAAACTTGTGCTTCTATTCATTGTTCGTCCCTCTTACCTTCACTCCTGGATTTAGTATAATACTGATGACATGTTTTGTATGTGTTTTCAGGTGTTCGGATCAAGTTAGACCAAGGGTTCAACCATACAAATTCTCAAACCAGAAGCTCAAGGATTTAGGGCTCGAGTTCATTCCGGTGAAGCAATGCTTATACGAGACTGTGAAGAGTCTTCAAGAGAAAGGTCATCTTCCTCTTCCTACTCAACCTGGAGACACTCTCCGAATTGATTCTTGATCATTTTCAACTTTGTTATGTAGTAAATTATTACTTGCTGATAGTGGGCTTTGGCTTTGTATTTCATGTTAACTGGCTTTTATTTGTACAAGAGGACAATATTGTTATGGGGAGTTCTAATCTTCCATATTTAAAATGCGCTGATTTTGGCGCTGCAGAGATTTCTTTGGCACTTCAAAGGGTGACAAAATAGGGTCATCAAAACCCAAAACCAAAAACCCCTTATAAAACGTGACAGTTTTACCCTTTAGATTTAGTTTAGTATTTAGTTTAGAAGTGGGCTTTGAATTTGTATTTCATGTTAACTGGCTTTTATTTATACACGCGAGATATTGTTATGGGGTGTTCTAATCTTCCGCATTTAAATGTAACCATCACATTTGAAGTATAAATAAAAATACATCAAATGAATGCTTAAAGGCTAGCTGCTGTTATTTGAAGAACGAACGTGCAGCCATTGTTTAGTGGATGCATATACAACATACAACCATGTTACAGAAGCTTTTGTAATTCTTTAAATTATGGGCCTAGAATTTATTGTCCACCTGTATGGACTAGCCGACTAGGTAGTCACAAACCCTTTTCTTTATGTGTTGTTTTTGGCACAGCAAGAATTTTGTTCGCACTTCAAAAAACTAAAACCATCCAAATGATGTTACAATAAAACCTCTATATAAGAATACTCTATAAGGGAATAAACTCTATATAAGAATAAGAAATTCTGGTCCCGAATTGGCTTAATCTTTGTAAATATTACCTCTATATAAGAATAACCTTTCTATAAGAATATTTTCTTATGGTCCCAAGGATATTCTTAGATAGAGGTTTTACTGTATAAGGGATGTCTAAATAGGTAAGAAAAGTCTAAGTTACCCTTACAGATTTAGGATTAGATTAAAATACCCCTAAATCTTAACTAATAACCTTAGTTTTATAACCCTAATCCTAAAACAAAAACTGATTTTCATTATCCTCAAATCGAGAATCCACAACAGCGGAAATTGAAATTGAGAGAGAAAACGCAGCCGAGATTCAGGCGTCCACTGATTTAGCATCTAATCAGTCACAAGACCCCAATATGCGTATTAGGTACTAATTCTGAACAACCCATGTTTTCAATCATGTTTTCCTTGCTTGTATATGTTAGATTCATCGATTTGGGTTTGTTTTTTTCGCTTCAGTCGATTTTTACGGTTTGGTTTTCATAGAAAACCGCGGTGTAAAACCATTTTACGCTTAGCTATTCATCAGCGTCCTAGGCGTAAAAAAAATTACGCCTTAGTATCATACCGTAACAAAAGCCCTAGTTTTGCCCTTTACGACTTAGAAATCAAGGCGTAGAAAAAAAAAAGGCCTGTGCTCACAAAAAATTGCACTGTAAATACACCAACCAAACCGTAAAAAAGGATATAAGGCGTAAAACTCAAAATTGAAGCGTAAAGTCCAGTTTTACGCCTCATAAACTGGGACGTATATTGTGCATTTAATATTTCCATGCAACTTACGTCTCAATGGCAGGTTGTCGTCCTAGGCGTAAATTGAGTGTAGGCTCAGTTTCCCCAAATTCCACTTTTTACGCCTCAATTGGGAAGAATCTTGAGGCGTAAATTTGTTTTACGCCTCAATTGGTAAGAATCTTGAGGCGTAAATTTGTTTTACGCCTCAATTCCAAGGTCAAACCAGACCGTAAACAGAGCCGCCCAACTCACAAAAATCACAGAAATCTACGTACTAAAGATGATTACATGCAACAATATTACAAGCAAAGGTATACCTGGGTGTTAGAAGCTAGTTACTCGAAATCGGTGTTTGAATCACTCATTTTGGTTGAGTGATTCAAAACTTTGAGATTTTTGAAGAAAAACGTTTGGTTTTTTTTTCCTCTCCTTCTTTCTCTCCCAATCAACTCTAAAACAAAATGAATTTCTCTCTCCAAAATTTTTATTACCTTAACTATATAGATTATGATATCATGATTACCACTAATCTAATGATAATCAAATACTAACAAAACTTAATTTAAAGGGTAAAACTGTCCATTTTATAAGGGGTTTTTGGTTTTGGGCTTGATGATCCTATTTTGTTTCGGTTTGAAGTGCCAACAAAATTCTTTTAGTGCCAAAAACAACACATTTTTCTTTTGGCGTGGGCACAATTTTTGTGTGTTGTCTAAAAGCAAGCACTATGACATGTTTTGTGGATGAATAGTGGGGAAATTTTCCCACAATCTGGATAAATGATTTATCTCCTTCTTATAGGTGCACAGATGTGGTCACCTATGTGGTCAAATCCATATCTATGGGTTACTCAGTGTCCCTTTAATATGGGGATGGCTACTGAGTATTCGTCCGCTATTATTTCTTCCCGTACGAAAAAACCTAACTTAACGTAATTTATCGAGACACGGGCCTAAGTCCCGAAGGCGTGCGGCTCACCGCGTCTCACACTAAAGTGGGTGGCCTGAGTCCATACAGGTTCTGTGTATAATTTCACCTTTTTCCAGCTTACAGAAAAAGGAATGAGGGAGAGTTTAGAGATCAGAGATTGATTGATTGAAATGAATGAGGAAATTGATTGATCCAATGTTTGTTGATATTGATTGAAGAAGAACTGGTGTAATTGTGAAGGTTGATTTTATTATGAGGGTTTAAGTGCTCCAATCAAGTATAAGTGCAATGCTCTTCTGATCCGTGGCGTTCACACGGGCCCGAGTCCCTACTGTGTGCGACACTCCTTGTTTGCCAAATGAGCCCCTACTGTGTGCGGCACTCTTTGTTTCCCAAATCAATGAGAGAGAGTTGAGAAATCAATTGAGACACAGGAAATCAGAGAAAAGAAATCAAAAGTCGTTATTTTTTTATCAAAGTGGGCGAATCGATCGAAGATCAAACGGTCTAATCAGGGAGGTTTGGTTTCATTTTTAGGGTTTGACTGTTTCCATCGATTATCAATGAAAGGTTTCTTTCGTGCAGAAGCGAAATCATAGGTGATTTAACATGAAAACGAAGTTAAATCCGTTCACTTGATTTTGGGTTTTGTTTTTTATGGACTAATACGTGCAATATATTTGTCTGAAATACAGATTATGCGTTAGTATATTCATTGTTACGTATAAATCTTACCTTTCGTTTTCAATTACCATTTCACAAATAGTCGATTGTTTTCCATCATGTGGCGAACAACATTAGACAGCTCCTTGATTTTCCCCATCACATCTGTGCATATAGCAAAGTTGTTTAGATCGTGTATTATGTGGAAATCTTAGAAACTTTAAAGAATTAGGTACCTGTATAGTGCATTGTTTGCTGCCATCTCTCTGATAATATCTCCGAACCAAAAAACTTGAATTTCTGACTGGGAAGCTCCGTGGAACTTGATCTATTTCTGAAAAACAACTCAGATGAAACACATGTTTGTACGATAGGATCTGTAATTTCCAGTCTATGGTGTTTCCAGTCTATGGTGTCACAGTAAATGTATCGATCAAGTACACACGACCGTCAACAATTTTTTTCCCTACAAACGTTCCTATGTCATCTTTGTTCGTTTTTTTCCCCTGTGATCCATGCCTTCAAAGTAGTTAGCACATACTCTCTTCCATCTTAGTTTATCTTTCTGTGATCCATGCCCTCAGTAATCCAACAACAGGTGAATGTATATTAATTGTGCCATCTGTGGGAGTCGAACCCACAACTTCATGGTTGAGAACCATGTGCTCTTCCATTTAAGCTAAGATAGCAAATACCATTTTCTAAAAGCAAGTGGGAATTACAATGGGATTTATTTAGTATAATGTCATTTCGGCACAAATGATTCAGGGGAATAAAGAGACACCAAGCCGAGAATTTTCCTTCAGTGATAACACAGTCCTATTAAAAGTCATGAGCTCTTGGAAGTTAATTAAACCCGTCAAAGGATTGATTCCTACAACTCTTCCATTTGAGCTAAGAAAGCGAGACCATTTCCTAATGGAAGTGGAATTTAAGTGTAATTAATTCATATGCATAAAGGGATATCAATGAGGAAATCTACAGAAAGGAAAAAAACAACAACAAAGGAATGCAATATTCCGACTAATTCTAGGTTGAGACTTGGAAATAGCTAACAATGTCCTTTATTGATGCGAAACTGTAAGTAGTTTGAACAAAAATCTAAGATGATTGCTATGTTGGACATGGATGCACCAAAACATTTTACGCGTCTTCACAACCCATACGTCCTTGCAATGTATCGATTGCTGAGATGAGCGAAATGATGCAATCATGCAACCGACGAACATTGAAACTAAGGAAAACCTTAAGGTGGGAAAGATAAATCTATTTTGCTGGAACTTGGCAACATGAAGATTTTTCATCTCATTGTGGTTGTAGAGGGTTGTAGAGGAAAAGAAAATAGATGAGATCAAGGGAAGCTGACTGTATTACTACATCTAACAGGATATGTTTTTCAATGCCACGAATTTTATATATGCTAACCAAGTTCAGCTGGGAGCAACGGTTTTTCTTTGTAACATGGATAGTAGAACATAAATGACTGCAAAAATTTTAACATGAGAGGAACATTGATTCAGAAAAAGAATTTTAAATTTTAGGTCCAATAAATCTAAGCAGTAGCCACTCCTACATTAATTTCCAATTAACAGTGCAAACATAAGAAACAGGGTAACAAATGGTAAATACCTCGTAATCAAATGTGTGCTATAAATAAGTTATATAATTCTCTTCTTCCTTTTCAGCTTGTTCTGATATTCCATTTCCTGAAAGAAACCAAAAGCAGTGGAGTAACCACAAACTGTTAGCTTGATCGTATTTAGGGCAAGATGGTACAATCCGATGTAGTGACATTGAGAACCTCACCACTTTTCTCCACCATCTATCTTCCCCGACTTGGAACAAAAACATCACATACATGAGTTCAATCAGATATTCCCTTCAAAGCATTAACAATGACTCGACCGCTGGTCTGCTTTATTGATATCCCGCCCATTAACATCATCCGAATGTTAGCTTTGAAAGTTTGCATCAACCCGATAGAGTGTAGTGCAGGAAATTGGATAAGTACATGTAAGGCTTGAAATACATTTATTCAATATATTGATCAAACTATCAAACCAATAGCTAATTACCTGGACAACACACAACCATGAATAGAAGGAGGTGTCTGCAGCTCCCTCACAGTAGAAGGTGTGTCCTAAGATTGTTGTGTTTACCGAATGATCAATCTAGTCTTACCATTTCATAGACCATATAATTAGAAAGGTTTTTTCTAATTACCATTTACTGCCATTTCTGCCTGTGTTTTGCGTCTATGAGGTGCCTCGTCTTTTTTTGAATTTTTGTTCTACTTCAGAAAGTTTCACTTTTTGTTCTACCCGTTCACAAATATATAAAAAATTCATTCAGTTTGACAGAAAGAGTTATCTAAATGGCTGAAAACCATAAAAGATATACATAACTACTTACTTATTGGTGGTGCAGGAGGCAACCCATTCTAGATTAAGCTCCACCTGATCCTGCGGAGATGTCTTACCCTGATATATGGGCATATCAACAAATCTTCATCAAAACATGTACTCAATTCATACCATTAATATTTGTAGCAATTGCTTAAAATTTTCCTTACACTCAGTGGTCTGAATTGGTGGACAAATCTTGCAGAAATGTCTTTCCCAGATTCACCGGCTCGATGACTTTTATTGGGGAACCACATCTATACGGTCATTTTGTTCCCTCTCTATTCATTATTGGTTGCGTCTTCTACTGTCATAAAAAGATGTGATCAATTAGTGTCTCCCATTATCTCCATATACAATCCAAATTTTTTGGCTAAACTAATTTGTATCCTATTGTGAACATAGTTAATGTATCAACATGAAATATCATTTTGCTAACTTTTTTGACGCTACACAATCCAACATAGCTAATTGAACTACTACGGAAGGCCAAACATACATACAAAAAGACCGTGAAAATCAAAACCAAGGCGCTCAATTACGCTGCCGTTTTTTTATGCTTGTTGGTTCCGAAATAATCATCACTGTTATGTGAGAAAAGCTTGCCCAAATTGACAGAAGGAAAATAGTAGCATGTTCTCTTAACTTGAATTGGGTTAGTATTTAAACATCTTCGCAGATAAGCCTCTTGAACCACCACAGAGTAGATGCACAAACACTAACTCATTTCAATTAAGAATAGTCTTTATCCCATCACAATATGCAGGTTATACAACATGCAGAATCAGCTTTCGTCTTCCATTTCTTTCGAAAATGCCAACACCAAGCGAGACAGTGTTGAATATCTATCCCTAGAACTACAAAAATGCAAAAAATTATTTATTGGTTGTTAGGCCTGGTAATTGTGGTGCCTCTCATTACTTGGATTGGGGTGGTGAGGTGATGATTTTGCAGTTGTCGTGAGATTGAATGAAAGTGGATCATAGTCAACTACATAGCTGAGAGTATAAATTGTATAATTAATGTTTCAGAATATGCTTTTCAGAATGTCAAAACGTTAAGTATATAACAGATAATGCTTCTCTTGGTGGTGGCTTAAATCAGATGAAAAGTCTGAAGGATTATTACCCCAGTCCATGAGCTGATAAACTCATGTAGCTTTGAAACTTATTTCTAGGTATTAATACGACCGATACGCAAATATAAACTAATGAGGTGCTCTTGTACCGATACTTATACCAAAACATAAGCATACCGAAATACCAAAGAAGATTAGTGTGGGTTTTATAAGAGATCCTTGATCTTACCACGTACGGGGATAGTCCCAAGAACCATGCTAACCATCATGCTCCCTACTCTTACTACTCTCGTTTTCATAAAGTTTCATGGCCTTGACTTTGCTTATCTTTCTGCATTCTTTTCTTGTTTTTCCCTCTCATCAAAATATTTCTATACCAAAACATAAGCATACTGAGATACCAAAGAAGATTACTGTGGGTTTTAGAAAGATTCCAGTATAACTAATTCAGTCAGTATATGTACCTCATAGTGATCGATAGATTTTCGTACACAGCATATCGGCCAGATCAATGATATTGCGTAGTATCTCATTCCTAGAATCAACTATGATATTTCAATGCTTCTTTAAAATGTACATGTATGGAAAATTGAATTAAGAAATGTAACTTGGTTGGTCTAAAGACTAAAATATATAATTGAATTGAACATTCCAAATTTCTAAGAGCCACATGCCTACACAGTAAGAACATCGTCAAGATATTGACTTTTCTATATGTTAGTTGCATTACGTTGTTTGGTTTGTCACCTCTGGCTACTAATTCAATGAACGCATTTCTTATGACACACTTTTAGTACATAGAATTTGCAAGGACTTCATGCAAAAGGACTCATGGAAAGAGGACATTATGCAAAACAAACAGGCAAGAAATGGTATGTAACGAAGTTGAAGAGCCCTATCAGATTGCGTTGTTAGAGCTAAACCATATTTCTAATCTAAAGATGTAATTTATTAAATAGAAAATTACCCAATTCCCAAACCTCCCGCCAATTCCGGACCAATACCTGGAAGTGTTTGCCCAACTTCCGTTTTTTGTGTTTTAGCACGAACTCAGTCTTGATATCTCCAAACTCATTATATAACTATCCATTATCCTGAAATCGGCACAGGTTATTTCGTGAGCCCAGACAACGCTAACATAAATGAGTCACTACACTAACAGATTGTATAACTATTCACGTCTTCACTTTTGATTTACACAAATATAGTTTTAACTTTTCAGCTTATTATTCCTGGCTCACCGTATCATATGAGTTAAGAAGATATGAAAAAAAAAATCAACAACACTATAAACACAACAAAACTCATCATAAAAAGTAGGGATTTACACAATTACCAAATTGATTTAATGGAGCAAAATGGGTTGCAGGTGACAAAAACTTTTTAGCTCTACGGAAAGTTGAGTGCACAAATACTGAAATGTATCTGTAAGTTTCATTCTTATACACGCCAATATTTCTAATAATTTTAATCGGTATAAATGCCAGTATTGTTGATGGACCTTTGGATTACCTCTTGCAAACAAATCTGTAACTCCTTTAAGTCCAGTGAAGGCATTTATGCTCTGAGTGAAAAACAAACAGGACTGGAGCTCCAGGTCCTGCATCAAATTAATTAAATCATAAGATACCGCGAAATGAATCTATACGCATAGAGGAAATAGGGGTCTAAAAGCTGCGATATTAAAAGGCTTGAAGATGAATCTGAACTTGTCTACGAATCATGGGTGATAGAAACGCCTAACAATATTACATACACGATTCTTTCTATTTTTATTTCTAGATGACATTAGTACATTAGAAAAAAAAATACCCATCACCATACTATATTCTGTTTGCTGGCAGTCGTATCTTCCTCTTCTTAGTGCATAGAGAATCATGGATCGCATTCCAGTTTCTCATATATACACTTTCCATCAAAAGAAAGCTGTTCCTGCCTGCAGCGAGTTCACAAATTAGTATCGTACCATTCAAATTTATAATTTTAATTAAAGAACAAACAAAATCCAAAATGGAATCAGCCCTCAACGATCTTCACATGTTAATTTTCGCTGTGGAATGAATTTGCAAGAGGTAATGCTGTGAGTTTAAGATGCTCCCAATCATGAATTCTCATACTATGATTCCATTGTCAATGATGTGTCACTTTTAATGAAGTTGAAGCTTTCAAGCCACAACCGTTCTGCTCTCTAGCTAGTGGTGGGGTAATTTCAGTTTAATATCCATTTTAAGATTCATACCTGCTCACAGTTACAATAGTATTAGTAAACTATAATTCATAAAACATCAAACGGTTGGTGTAAGCTTACCCAGTTCTTGATCACTGAAAGCCGACGCCTTCTTATTTCAAAATCTTTGCTCTAACTTGTTGATTAGTTGATGTTCTAGACAGTATTTACTAAGCAGATTACAAAACCATCAGAACTCTGTATAGGGGAACAACCTGAACATCTTTCCCAAAAGGGCCAAAACCAATAATTTTAACATTGACATAACGTGTGATCGCATCTGGAAAAACAAAAAGAAATGGTCAGAATATTCTTTAAATTACAAACACTTCTAGAAAATTACTTGGAAGTTTGATAAATTGGTTAAATTTGAATATACACATGAAGCAAATGATAAGAATCTGCTGCGGTGATGATTTAATTAGGACAAATACAAAATGAAGAACCAAAGGCTACGAAGTATTTGCATTTCTAATATTTGCATTTCTACAAAATGGACACCGTATCTATATAGATACATAGTGATGCCATTTTCTTAGTACGGAGAGACACCCAGCTGGTTTTCTTAAAGGATCTGCAATCTTCTACCGTTTTCAACCATAGCATCTAAATAAGCAACTCGTAGAAGTTGTGCATACCTGCATATCCATAACTACAATTAAGCCTAATCTACAAAAATTATCAAAGAAATTAAACCCGTATATGAACACTACCATCAACTAATCAACCCTAATTTTCAAAATTAATCTACCCAAATTTCCAAGCAGTCAATATCAAAACTGGCATAATCGAATAGGAAAATTAAAACAAAGATTTCGTAGATTAGTTAGGGCTTTACTACTGATAAATGAAAGAATCAAAACTTAGCTGGGATCAAAACAATACTGCTTCAATCATTAGTGCTTTTTGATCTGTCCTCACCTGCAAAATCAAAACGTTGGCAGTAAATCAACACATTCCTTCTGTTTCTGATTAGGGATAATTGGTCGGACCAAATCATACAAAGATTTTGCATAACCCTTCGTGAAGTTAAGGATCAGAATGAGTCTCGTACCATTGCGAAGTCCGACACGTGGGGTTTAAATTTCCGAAGAGGATATGTAACTTTGGTGTTTAAGGCTTCACTGTGTGTTTCCAATAAACACCACACTTAAGCATGCCATCAAAAATCAATACATATGCACTTGAGTACCCCTAAATGCCCTTGTGTTTAAATAGTGTTACAGCTTAAGATGCCTGGGAAACCAAGTTAGTACCTCAGCATGCTATATCATTGTGGAAGCTAGTTATAGAACATTTAGTTACCTGTAAGCACTGCTGAACATCGACAATCAGCTCCAGCACTTCAAACTCCTTAATCATATCATCTATAACATGGGAAAGAAATACAATTAAGACACCCATATGAGAAAAATCTAATTAATTGTGTAAGAGCCCTCACCATTTATCAATCAATTTCCATATATACCTAATCGTTTCGCTGCATCAATCTGATTACAACAACCTTAAACCAAGCTTAAAAATGCACATGTTTCTGATTCTACTATGTTCCTGTCAAATACCTGGGAAAAAAAAATCAACAAACCGCAATGAATACAATTAAACTCACGGAACTACATCAGAGACGCGAGAAAGAATCGAGGAAAAAATACAGACAATTAAAAATTTAGGGTTCCTGCGTATAAGTGTTTGGGGAGACGGTGGATATATGTTCAGTTTTGAACCATAGATTTGCCAGATATATAGCTGCGTTAGTTTGGAATTCTGGTTTTTTTTTAGGGGGGCTGAAATCGATGAATCAAAATTGCAAATTATCAATAAATCAGAACAAAAGAATAAAATATCGATGAGGTTAGGGTTTACCAAAGTGAACACGATTAGGCTCGGATAATGAGGGTTGTACCAAAGAGGAGTTGGATTTGGTTATCTGTCACTCTTAGGGAAATCTTCTCGACATAACAGATGGGACGTAGAACACAGAGAGAATAAGAGAGGAGACTGAAGGCATCAGAAAAGACGCAGTAGAAAATTAGGGGTTTTAGTGAGGAGAGGAAGAAAAGGAGTTGGGTCTCTATGCTTAGGATGGTGCGACAACACAAAAGAATAGATAAGTTCAATTCTACCCACGCGTTTTTTGCGAAACAATTGATTCTGATTGGTTTAAAAATTAATGGTGGGGCCTCGAGCTCTAATATTCGAGCTTTGTTCAACTTTCAACGTGGATGAGTTATTTGGTACTCCTATTACTAGTGGTAAGCCCGTGCGTTGCACGGGTTCATATGATCTGCCAAATTAGTAGGTGCTGGACTGTAGAAATAGGCTACCGAGTTGAGCAACATTTGCACTGTTTAAATAAATCTGTTGTAAATGACTGTAAAATGGGGTTTGGTTCCATTATGCGACTTCAGTTCAATATGTACTCGTATTTTATATGATCACATACACTATGTGACCCTTTCATTTTGTAATTTTTTTAACCTAGTTTTTAATTTTTTGGGATATTTTCGGTTGATGAACAATGAAGTTCGCTAATTTTTGCATTTTTATAAGTTGTACCACGGTTTTTAATGTTATCGTGGAAAGGTACTTGTGTTGGGTGCGCCATGAGCCCATTATAAAGTCCATGGAGTGTTGGACGCCATTTTCAACCTTCAACGGTTTCAAGAGCCATGAGCCCCATGGTCTTGACCGTAGTACAATAACCTTTTCATCCCACTGAAAAGCATTTTGGTACAAAAAAATTTGCCGAGTAAAACATGAAAGAGTCATTAGCTAATATTGCCATCAAAAGCTTGTAAGGCTTTAAGCTAACTCGTATAACTATGCCGTTGTGGGAGTCGAACCCACACCTACATGGTTGATATCTATGTGCTCTGCCATTTGAGCTAAGAAAACAAATACTATTTCCAAATATAAGTGAGATTTAACATAATGGGATTTAAGAGACTGACATTTGAGCACAAATGATCCATAGCTACCAAGGGATACCAAGCAAAGAAATTACCATCAACTTGCTTAATGAAACCTAAGCAGTTACCTTTAGTTTCCCACCTCTACTGTGCATCAAGATGAAATTTACAGTTGAATATTGTTAAAAGAAAGCAACCTTACACAACATACATAAACACATCTCGTGTAGAAAAAATCAGAAGTAGTATTGATACATCAACAACAGACTACTGACCTGTTGTAAGCATGTATTTTAAGATACTTACTAACTTGTACATCTTAATAGAATTTTCAAAGTATATTAGAATTTACAAATGAAATATCGTTGTCCAATGTCAAATGCGTATAGAGCCTTGGAAAAATCTTATAGTTTAGGTAGATTGACTTTACCTGAAGATAAAAGCCATCTATATGGCTGCAAAACTATATAAAGGGCAGATAGCACTACCAACATGGTATATGTACCGCATCACCAACAGATGTTTGCTGATCAGTGATGAAAGGCACAACTTTTGCCGACCATTTTGTTGATCAGTAGAGTTATAACTGTTGGGAAGCAAGTACCTCGTCCAAGTGAGTTCAGATATGCCCTCAAGTAGGGTAAACCCAACAGCATACACTACGTCATCCAACATTATTTATTAGTAATAAATTTCACTCGGTAACTAAATTGCAATCATCATGTAACTAATTTAACCCAGTTAGTTCGTTCCTAAGTTGTACAAATCTGGAACGCGCAATCAATATTTCAAAATGACTCGTTCATTCTCTTGACACGCAACTGCATTGTTTTTGTTTCAGTCTAAAGAATTTAAAAATTCAATAAAAGTGTTCATACCACTTACCTCAGACAACTATCTAAACCTTCCAGACGGTTTTTCAGAGAAAGTTTCTTCCATGGGAGGAGGGGGGATTGTAACCGCATGCTGCGTATAGCTCCAGTATGAGTCTCCAAAATTGAGAACCGCAAGGAAAATGCATTTCTCCGCTGTCAATGAACCATCACTACCGTTAATCTTATGCACCACCGGCAATGCTCCTACTCCTTTAGTATTCAAATCAAGAACCAATAATAAGAAAAAGAAGAGCAACTCGAACATCTGAATTACTTTCCTAAAAGCCATGTGTGTGTCTTAAGAAATTTTAGGAGTAGAAGCAGAAGCCCCTACCTCTGGCAGCGCTGACTTTGATTATGAATGAAACTTAGAAACAAATATAGACACTCATGCCAGAAGATCATGCTTTTACTTTACAAAGCTAAACTGAAATGCAGGAATTTTTTTTTGAAGAGGTTCAAATTCTGACTCACCCATGTTTTCTCTCTCATTAATATTGAAGTCATTGTTCATCCACTTTAATAACGCGAACTAACATCCAGCGTCCCGCCCAAGTGTGTCATATCCTAAGCATTATAAAACATTTACATTTCGAAATCACAAACAAACTTAGAATGGAAGTTCAAATTCTGACTCGCCCATGCTTCTCTCTCATTAAGTATTTAAGTTATAGTTCATTTTCGTCCACTCTAATTAAGCGAACCAAAATCCAATGTCCAGCCCAAGTGTGTCATATCCTGAACCATTAGAAAACATTTATATTTTGAAATCACAAACAAATTTAGAGGAAGTTCAAATTCTGACTTACCCATGCTTCTCTCTCATTAAGTATTTACGTTAAAGTTCATTTCCGTCCACTCTAATAAAGTGAACCAAAATCCAACGTCCTACCTATACAATCGAAAAAACAGTCAAGTTTAAGATATATAAACATTTCTCAACGCATCCAAAAAAGACTGTTATATGGGATGAACGATACTCTGAGATCAAATAATTGGTTCTCTGGCTTACATTTTCTTCCAAATCAATGAGTATAAAACCATTTGAGAAGGATTGGTTTTGTTAAGTAAGACCAACAAACTCATGTTCAAAAATGCATTCATCGGAAGAAGAATGGACAATATTTAGATCAATATCAGGTACATCAGTAAGTGTTAATACATCTAAACTCCTTTCTACATCTTTATTATTTTATTGATAGAGCTTGGTCAACTCTATTCAACCACAGATTACCAATTCCTTCCTTCGTCAGCAAAGGAAACGATGAACTGATGTTTCTTTCTCAATAAACTAATGTTATATATATATGCGCATTGTAGAGAAGAAAAATAAGAACCAAGTAGCTTCACAATCCATCCCGAATGTATGACCCAAAATGGTAAAATATATAATGATTTTACATCACGGTGATGTGGGCCACAATTATGAATATGGTTCATACCTTGTGCACAGGTGTAGTGGACCAAAAAGCAAAAATTATGGATAACCAATTTGACACCAGGGTTCCGCTGTAGAATCTCTTGTCCTCAACGTCCTGAACAACAATAGTAACCAAAGCAATGGAATTGTGAGCTACAAACAGGGAAAACCAATTTTACAACTTGCAAAGATAATTGGTCAAATACTATACTATAGGAACAACATAATATGGCTTTCCAAGGACAATAAAAAAAGAACAATTTATTCAAAATAAATAATGATGAATAAGAACGTGCATGCATGGCCATTTACAAACCTTCTGAGAGCATCAAGTATTCACGGATCAAACATTCATGAAGATCCATATGTAGACAAAAGGAGAAAGAGTTCATTGCCAGTAATAATGGTAGTAAAACCTGCAAAACTGCTTCAAATCAACTCTTGTGAAGAAAACGAAAATTGATCAAAATGCATGATCTTGGTGGGTAATTTTCCATTGCCATTTAGGGACATAGGTATATATGTCTTCCCATATCCAGGAATCACAACGATATGTACTCATTTATGCTAATCAGCAATAGTAAGTTGTTATGTGAACCTCTCTAATTGCATAATTATAATGGAACTATCTATCGAACATAAAAATATTCTAAAACAACAAAATCAAGTAAATACATAACAACTTTGAAATCAAATAAGGAAGTAATCAGGGTATTTTTACCAAAAAAAAATATTAAGTTACTAACTGAGACAAAGGCATCAAAAGAAGCTTTTTAGAAAGAGTACTTGCCGAAATTCAGTTCCAAAAGAAGAAGCTTTTGTACCTGCAAAATAAAACAAACTACAAATAAATAATTTCTTAATATGTAAACCGGTCTGTAACCAAACTTTGAATCTATCTTTAAATTAAAAAATGGAGAGATTCGAAAATGAAAGAAAGGGATTATATATATAACCCATGAAATTTGAATTAACACTTCTTAAATCTACACAACAACCCTTTTAGCATGACATATATGATGAGGGTTCACAATCAAAATCTAGGTAAACTGGTGCATACTATAGATTTTGATTTTTGGATCCAAAAACATAAAGAGATTCGATGATAAGTAAAAGAAATATATCACTGGTGAATAAAGTTAGGGTTAACTTGCTGCTTATCGTTGTTGATTGATCCAGTGAAAGAAATAGAAAGAACAGACGGAGAAGGCAGAGAAAAGAGAAAGAACGGGTAGGAAGAAAAAGTGTTAGGGTTTTTACCACTTAGATAAAATATTCGGTGGTTTTCTGATTGGCCAAAACATTTTGTGGTGGGGCCAGAAACTCTGAGAATTGAGAGAACTCCCTACTTTTAATCTCAGCTAAGTAAAACATTCTGAAATTATAGGGTTTAATTGTTTTAATTCTAGTGTTACATAAAATATTTCGGGATTAGCGGCTACTGAGTTGCCGCCTTAGCAATATGGCCGGTTACTGATCGTAACCGGCCAGTAACCATAGTGGTTACGAAAATTCACCTCTTACCGTGGCTACATCTTGGATAAATACCTTGCTTTATGCAAGTCATAGCGCTTGCTCTAAAAAAAACAAATTTCTATGCTAATTTTGTTTCTGAATATGTTTTTCGTTGCACATTACATTTTCCAGAAAGTTAAACATATTTCGCAATATCAATTGTTAAAATCTCACACAGATTGATGGTAAAGCAGTTGTTCTACTTGCCCATGCTAGATTCATCTTGATCTTCCGATTCTTCCCATAGAGCATGTGGAGATCCTCGTGGTGATTAGCAAATGCCGAAGTGGTCATGTTGGGAGAGCATTAGCTTTGTGGTTGGGCTTGAACTAGGCCCATTGTTACCCGAAAGCAAAGTCCCTACTGATGAGTGATGTCATGGTTACCATCCCAAATCAGCAAGGCCATCGAACAACCTAACCGTTCCGATTTGATCCGATCCTAGCTGAAAACGACTGGGTTTTTACAGAATAGCCTGGCCGATTTTTCGATTCTGCTTTTTTTTTTTTTTTTTTACTCAATCGATAACTTTTTCATTAAAGAAGAAATAATAACAAAATACAAGTTACTAATTACAGAACCAAGAAATCAAAGAAGATACTGAAATATAAAACAGAGAATACAGAGTGAAACTAACCAAATCTGTAATAGGTCAGAGATGGTGATTCTAAACAGCTGAGAAAAGTAGGCTTAACATTGTACTTAATACTTTCACCTTTTCTGAGACCTGCACCTCTTTTTGCCAATTTGTCTGCAGAGAAATTGATTTCTCTGTAACTGTGGGAGAACTGCACTTGTAGAACTTCACAAATTTTAGACCATCTAGCTATCACAAACCATGGAATGCAACCAGAGCTGAAGTTTTTTATCACTGCCATGGAGTCAGTATAGATGAGAAGTTCTGTTGCTTCAGCTTTAACTGCCCATTCTGCATCACTTATTACTGCCATAACTTCTGCAATGAAGTTTGTTGCTACCTCTAGCCCTCCAGACATTGAGAATACATACTCACCCTTATGGTTTCTGCAAATAAATCCAAAGCCTTCCAAGCCTGGATTACCCCTAGATGCACCATCACAGCATGCTAACAATTGATTCTCCGTTGGAAGTTTAAAATGAAGTTCTTTAATTTTTTGAGTTTTTGTTTTCCTCATTGCTAAATTGAAACTCTTCAGAACTTGGTAATCATAACTTGTACTCCACATAACTCCCTTCATTCTCACCTCACAATCTTTAGTGAACTGCACGACTCTTTTCTTAAACTCCACAATGTTAATCTTTGCATTTTCAAAAACAATTCTATTTCTGTGGAACCATAGCTCCATCATAGTGATAGATGCTGCAATTAGCCAGACTTCTTTTATTGCGCTGCTTCTTCCTTTAGCAACCTGATTACATCTTCATAGTTTCTAGGATTAATGAATAGGAACATACCTCCAAGCCACTTCCAAATGATTTCACTAAAGTTACAGAACCAGAGAATATGCTCTAAAGTTTCTTCAGCTGCACCACAAAAACTGCATCTAGATTCTGCTTTTTAATTTTACGTATTAATCGGCTTCTATCAGATAACTGTATACAAGATAATGACTTAGCTAACTAAGCTCAAGTCGGCTAGTGTGGATAAATAAACATTAACATGTTTGTGACACGACCATTAAAACGTCATTATATCATCAAAAATGAACTTCAAACAACTTAACCGATCCGATTTGATCCGATCCAGCCGATTTTTCGATTCTGTTTTTTAATATTTACGTACAATATTTCAACATCAAAAATGAACTTACCAAGGAAAAATAAATGAAAAATGAATTGGCATATATATCCTCCCCAATGTAGTTAATTTCGGTTTCAGTCATGCCTCGGTCGGGAACCGAGACACCGAGACAAGTTTGTCTCGGTCCCAGGACTTTGTTTCGGATCTCCTAGACATATTGATGCATTGGAAAAATCCATAATCACAACCCACAGTCATATAATGAAGTCTTAGTGTTGTATAAAGCTAACTTCCCATACTGGATACTTGCAGGAAATTAAGAATTTTCTTCTGCAATGTCAGGTAAATGGACAGCTTAATAGTCTATAAGTAAGTGGGTTTCAGAAACATCCTCTGTCTCTAAGTAATAAACTTTGGTGGTCATTAACCCCAAAATGAAACATCATTCACTTAGCTAACCTTAACGAAAAATTCAATACTTGATTGTTCTTATGAATTAAGAATCTAAACTTTCTCAATATCACTATCAGCATATACTCAATATCACTATAAGCATTCTCTCAATGAGATTGTGATGTTTTGCTAGGCATTTTATCAAACAACATGCTGGCATCTTCATTATTACCATTTTTAACCAACAAAAACACATTTGAAAATAAGGACAACAATTCCAATCGATACTCATGCTCAAGAATCACCTCTAGTAAGGATTAACCAAAAAAAAAACAGTGGAAAGAAAAAAAAAAAGAGAGACTTGGGAGGCGATCAGATCGGGTTAAACTGAGCCACCTACTCAGCTCCGATTCAACTTCATCCTCTCTCGATTCGTCTTCTGTCCTCTGGTTTTCTTCTTCATTCTTCATCAATTCCTCTTCCTCGGTGTGTGGGTTTTGCTTCCAATCATCGCAGAACACAGGAGCCTCATCTATCAATTAAACTTCAATTTGATTTCAGATATGAGATGGGTTTTATGTCCTTGTTGATATCCTTTTAACACCCTTTGCGTCTACGTCTGATTCTTTGTTCTTCTTCTTTTTTTCTCATTGAATGATTGTGAATCAAGTTACTTTCGTCAACACCCTGTAGTCTTTTTTGCCAATTACTTACTTGGAATTTAGGGAACTACTGTTTTTGGTTTTCCTTTTACTCTATAGGTTCCCGGAACTACCTTCATTCACTTCAATGGTTTTGAATGGTTGTCACCATTTTTACCGACTTATCTGCCGCTGTGCCTTTATGCTCTGGTCTTTCTATAGCCGGACTCATTGAGTTGAACCGGATTGACTCGAACTAGTTTTCCCTGTTTTTCATTCACCCACCTGAACCAATTTTCTGAGCCTTGGCTTAGGCTTATATCAACTGCTTCACCACGCTGTTTTAATTCTTGATCTTGTTTATAACCCATTTATGAGTTTTCTCGCTTGGAATTGTCAGGGGGCAAACAAACCCTCTGCTAGACAAAGACTCTCTAAACTCACTCGTCAATTTAAACCTGAAATTATCTTTCTGTCTGAAACTATTGCGGGGACTCCTTTTATTGACAAACTTAGAGATACTCTAGGGTTTAGTAACGGATTTGTTGTTCCATGTAATGGTAGAAGTGGAGGTCTTTGTTTGCTTTGGAATTCTCATATGCAGGTGAACATTCTTATTGCTCATCAAAGCATGATACATGTGAAGATAACACAATCTTCCAAGCCTTCTCCATGGTTCTTGACAGGCATCTATGGTCCACCTAATCCAGCAGCGAGAACCAATTTTTGGCAGGAATTCCAATCTATGGTTCCTCCTCCTCAATTACCATGGATGCTCTTTGGTGACTTCAATGAAGTAATATCTCAAGCGGAAAAAAAGGGTGGTAGACCCTTCCACACTTCCCAAGCAGCTGCCTTTCTTGACTTCATTGATCTTTATGTTTAATTGATTTAGGTTTTAAAGGCATTCCTTTTACATGGACGAATAGATAGGATGCGAATGATGTCATTTTTGAAAGACTAGATAGAGCACTCTCAAACTCGCTATGGATCCAGCAGAACCCACACTCTTTGGTGACACACCTTACTAGAATGGCTTCGGATCATGCACCTATTCTGCTGGAAGAAAAGGTACTTATTAAACCGCGAGTTAGAAGATTCCAGGTGGAACACTCTTGGTTTTTACACCAACAATGCAAGCAGATAGTCTTCTTGGTGTGAAGGACACAACCCGAATCCATCCATTAACATCATTCTCAAATCTGAACATACTGCCTCGACTCTCAAGAATTGGGATAGACGTACATTTGGGCATTTACCAACCTTGATCCAAGGAGCAGAACAACAGATTCAAATGACACAACAGCAGGCCGCCTCGGCCACAGGTCAAGATTTGGAATATTGGCTTCAGAAGGAGGAGGAGTTTCGTAATACTCATACAATGTTGTCAGAATACTATGCGGCATATTGGAGACAACGTTCCAGGGTACAATGGTTACAACAGGGTGACCTCAATACAACTTTTTTCCACACTAAGGCCACATCCACAGAAGACACAACTACATCCGTTCAATTCTCTCAGATACGGGAACCTGGCTTTTTGAGCCACAACAGATTGCAGACACAATTCTTCAATACTTTGATGATCAATATAATGCTCCTGCCACTACCATTGATCATGAGCTCTTCCACTGTGTTTCGAATAGGATCTCTTAAAACCAAGCTAACTCCCTGGTTCAACCAGTTTCTCAACAGGAGGTCAAAGAGACACTTTTCTCAATAGGATCCGAAAAAGCACCTGGTCCAGATGGTTATACCAGTAAGTTTTATAAATTGTTCTGGGAGATCACAGGTACGCAAATTTTTGAGATGTTCTCACATTTCTTCACTAACAATGAGTTACATGAGACCATTAATAGAACAAATATTGTGCTCATACCCAAAACTGACAACCCTACCTCACCTCAAGAGTTTAGACCCATTGGTCTTTGCAACGTTATTTACAAAGTCATTTCCAAGATTCTGGTTGCTAGACTTAGGGTAGTCTTACCTTTTTTTATTAGCCCTTACCAGAGTGCCTTTGTACCTAAGCGTTCAATTCAGGAGAATATTGATATTGCGGCAGAGCTATTTCATCACATTCGTACAACACCATCACCTTCTGCACCTAAAGTGGCTATGAAACTAGACATCAAGAAAGCTTATGATTCTCTGGACTGGGGGTTCATTCGCCTTACACTACAACAGATGGGATTTCCGCAACATTTTGTTGAATATATCATGCTTTGTGTTTCTTCTGTTTCATATTCTGTTATTGTTAATGGTGCTGCACATGGAAACATCACACCTCATAGAGGACTAAGACAGGGAGACCCCTTTTCTCCATACATCTTTATATTATGCGCAGAGGTTTTATCTACTAATTTGGGTGTTTTACAAACCTCAGGACAGATTCAGGGTATTAAAATATCACGCAAGGCGCCGGATTTTATACATTTGATGTATGCATATGATCTCCTTCTATCATTTATGGCAAATACGAATACTTGCACTGCTCTCAGTACACTATTAAGTTCGTACTCGACGTCGACTGGTCAGCATATCAATAGAGCTAAATCAACCATTATCCGAAGCTCTCTTCTGACAACACTACAGCACTCCAAGGTTTTTTTTAACATATCAACAACACATATCATTCCGACTTACCTGGGAGTTCAGTTTCCTAATGGAAGGAGTTCATCTAGAAGTTTTACTGACCTCATCAACAGATACGAAAGAAAAGCGAAGGGATGGATGTCCAAATTCCTTAATCCGGCGGGAGGCTTACACTCATCAACACTTCACTAACTCCTACTGCCAATCATATTATGTAAACGCAGCTGCTCCCTGATAACGTTCATCGGAAAATTGATCAAATTACTCGGAATTTTTTCTGGGGGCATGATGGAACAGAAAGGAAGATACACACCCTGCACTGGAGAAAGATCACACAACCACGGAGTCAAGGAGGCTTGAGTATTCGGAAAGCACAAGAACACAACAAGGCTCTTCTTCTCAAACGTGTTTGACAACTACATCAACATCCAAATTCTATTTGGACCAATCTATGCCACACGAAATATCTAAAGGATAAATCCACTCTACCGGCTTTGCCCAAACCTGCTTCAACAGCTAGCCCTATGCGGAAGGGTATAGTTAAAGTTTCTCCCTTTCTGCGTGAACATGCTTTCTCCAGTATTGGTGATGGAACAAATACAGCAATAACGGATAAATGGATCCCTTTGAAATCAACGACGAACGCAAGACACAACTCTTTACTTCCCGGAAATGCTGTGACTTCACTTATCAACCATCAGACAGGAACCTGGGATCAAGAGTTGATTTTGCTGTCATTTCCAGAGAGGATTGCACATAGTATTCTTGCTATTCACCTGCCTCAACAACGATCATCAGACAGAATTATCTGGCCATTTACCAAATCAGGGAACTATTCTGTCAAGACGAGATACCGGACATTACTCGAAGAAAGCTCATCATCGACAGAGACCATCATTCTCCCGAGTGCGTAGTTCTCTTCACGTATCTGGAAATTCTCCTGTCCTTATAAAATCAGGCTTTTCTTGTGGAAAGCCATTAATGAAGCGATCCCAACATTGGATGTCCTCCATGCTCGAAATATGACGGATAACGCCTCTTGTCCTACCTGCATCACTTTCCGTGAGACTACTAACCATTTGTTGTTTAAATGCAGTTTTGCAGCTGAAGTCTGGCGGTTCATTTGAGATTACCTGATCAATTCCTTCTCACCTCTGACAATTACATCACAAATCCCAATAACAATCACAGAGTTGCTCAGAATTCATGTTCCTGAACCACAACAGAATCTCCTTCATTACACGGTATGGAACATCTGGCTTGCTCGGAATGATCGTCTTTACAAACGAGTAGTACATACTCCTAGACAGATTTTCCAGGTCATTCTGGTTTTATGGAAGAAATTCGAATGGTCTAGAACCCATGTTATCCCCTTCCTCCCTGATGTTGCACCTCCACCTCTGAATTCAGTGACACGCACAACAATCACAATTGAGGTTGCTTGGCAGCCTCCACAACCAAACTGTGTCAAAATTAATATTGATGGTGCTTCAAAAGGCAATCCAGGTTCTTCAGGAATAGGTGTTATCGCCAGAAATACGGACGGGAACCTTATACAAGCAATGGCGGTTTCTTTAGGTATCTCCTTAGCAATCACGGCACAGTCCTGGGGTCTCTTAACAGCGGCACGAATGATTCACAAAAATAGTTGGGAGAATGTATGGCTAGAGGCTGATTCGAAATCCATGCTTCAGATTCTGCACAATGGACAACTTCAGGCACCCTGGTATTTGGATGGAATACTCCATGAGGCGGTCACGCTCCTTCAAAAAGTTCGCTCACTTACAATTACTCATGCATATCGAGAAGTGAATCAGGCGGCGGATGAGCTGGCTAATGAAGCGGTTCAAAGACGGACACGAGACCCACAGAATCCTACAACAGTTATCTGGGACGTAGTTACACCCTCTTTTTTGTACCAAATTTTACTTAATGATCGTATGGGTGTTACTACACCACGAGTTGTATTTACTGTCCCTAGAACCAATAATAAACAATGCTTGACCTTAAAAAAAAAAAAAAATCACCTCATCAACATAATTCCCAGCGTAATCATCCTTAAAAGTAAACAAATCACTAAATCAGGACACGTACAAGTTACAACTCAACTGGTTTGTTTTCCATAACATCCTGCCCTAACTTCAAGCCCTCGATGTCAAAAATTAACTGTAACATAACTCAAACTCCAATTAGTAACCTTGTATATTAGTGAATCCGCACGAAGAAAGAAGAGCAGCCAACCCAGGAAGAGAGGAAAAAAACAAAATAGAAAGAGAAAGGAGTCGATTTTTTTTTATTTTTAGATTTTACCGGTTCCCCATATCGTTGATTCGTATCGGTAAAATATCGGCGAGATGAATGGTTTTTTCTTGGAAATCTCGTGTCGTGAAAGCCGTTCATTCCATATCGTCAAGGCACCGAAACCGGTATTACCGGTAAGATTTCGGCCTTACCGGCCTTACCGGTCCTCCCTTCCCTAGGAGGAAATTGAACAAAAGCCCTTACTTTTCACGGGCCTGCACAATTACCCTTTACAAGGTTAAAAATGAAGTCCACCGCAATTGATTTTCTTCATAATTCCGTAAATACCCATAAATATTCGTAAAGTTTTCTCTGTTTTCAGATCTAAAAGATTCTCTCTCCCTCTCTCTTCTCCATCTCCATTATCGCCACCACCAGCAACATTTGTACCGTCGCCACCACCAGCAACGTCGTTTTACCGTGAATTGTTTTCTGATTCTGGCTCTACAATGGCGGGTAGGTTTGGTTTATCAGCAAATGTCAACATGATCGTCACAAACACACCTGCTCCAGATCTAGCTCTTATAAATTTCGCTTATTGTGCTCTGAAATCAATAAATTTTGTTGTACCCGGTGGTCTCGCTCTCGCTCTGGTTGCCGATTCGTTCGTACTATCTCTCTCATATCCTTTTTCTTGAAATGTATAGAGCCTTTCTTGATTTGGTTTAGTTTCTCTTGCGGTTGGTATTGTCTCTGATTATGTCTTCCTTTAAATCCATTACGTTCTTGAAGAAATGTTTGATCGTGTAGGTTTACGAATTAGGTTATTATGATCACTTAGATTTACTCAATTTCATAGATTACCAATTCAGTTGTCATTGTTTGAGATTAGGGCTTTGTATGTAACACATAACCAACATATTACAGAATAAGTTGCTTTAAACCCTAATTTGGGTGAATTGGGGGACTGTGTGTCATAATCTGTAGTGATTATAGAAGAAAGTATCACTGATTCCTCGATGCATTAGTTGGACCACATGAGTTAGTTAATCACATTGTTAATTATCAATGATTACATTCCGAATTCAGATGATAGAAAGATTTTGAACTAATATAATATAAGGTAATTGGTTAGTTTTATTTGATAAATGTAGGTGAATGATGTTTGTTTGGTTGGTTTTGTTGATGAAATATGGTTCCTGTCATTTTGTGTATCGGGGTAAAGTAGTGTCTAATTGTCTATCATACTTTGTTGTGTGCTTTTGCCAATAATATTGATTGACGTCATATATCTCCCAACTTCATTTGCAGGTTAAAGGCATCCAGGTGCGGTATCATCTTCCATGCTAGGCCTTGAGTAACGAGTCTGTCGATGGTAGCTAAAATGAATTGGTTTTGGATATTCCCATTGCCTAAATGGTAAGCACATTCAGACATGTAATTCTGTATTAGTATTTAGAACCGTAGACTATCATTAACAATTAAATCTAAGGAAAGTACAAAATATAAAGCAAGCTCATAACCTATGAAGCTGCGTATGAGCTTTAATCTAGTATAGAACATGCAGTTTTGTTCTCCGTACCTTAAGAGCCCTTCTAGGCAGCGACCAAATATTGATTAACTGAACTTGGTGTGAAATGGTAGTGCAACTTATATCCTGACATGGGTTCTTATTCAAGTTATTGTGTTTTGTAGATCCATGTGAACCCGAAACTTACAGGCCAGCTGACATGCATCATGGAATGGAAGTTCCTCTTGACATATGCAGCGATTAGTCTTATTTTATATTAAGTTTTTGCTTCTGTTCCGGAAAAGGATCTATGGAATTTGTAGGAAGCTACCAAATTGGATTATATTTTACTCGGTTAATTGGTTCAGTTTTGTTCTTCAAATCATCATTTCTAGACATTGTGGTTCACAGTCAATTGATTAAACAACTCGAATACCCCTGTGTTGCAGGCTAAGTTTTTGCAGAAGCCGTTGGTGCTGGTTTGGCAGGTAAAGGTGCAGTGTCAGGTATGTTTTTGCTTGTAATCCTTGGACCCCTTACTGTTTCAAATTTTCAATTCAACTAGGCTATGCAGAACATCTACATTAATCTAGAGTGACCTCAACCGAATAGGCTATCAACTATAAAATGATTAGCTTTTGGTGTATATATAATTTGTATATGAATCTGTGGTGCAATGGTAGCACGACTGACTCCATGTCAGAAGATGCGTGTTCGACTCACGCTAGGTTCACTGATTCGTGTATGTAAAATTGGAAAAATATGGTGTCCAATTGGCAACTAGACACATAAAATGTTGTCTAGCTTTCAAGTAGACACCAAAATCTGGTTTGGACAAGGATTCCTGTTCATACAGTCATGGTGTCTAGTTGGCAACTGGACACATAAAATGTTGTCTAGTTTGCAACTAGACACCAAAATCTGGTGTGGAGAAAATTCATGTTGATACAATCATGGTGTCTAGTTGGCAACTAGACACATAAAATGTTGTCTAGTTTACTAGACACCAAAATCTTATGTGCAAAAAGACTCATGTTCATACAGTCATGGTGTCTAGTTGGCAACTAGACACCAAAATCTGGTGTGCACAAGAATTCATGTTCATACAATCATGGTGTCTAGTTGGCAACTAGACACCAAAATCTGGTGGTGTAGAGAAAGTCACGTTGGAGCTATAATCAGTCGGTGGTGGCGGTGGCGGTGGCGATAGCGATGGAGGTGGTGGTTGATGGAGGCGGCGGAAGGTGATGGTGGTTGTTGGTGGCGGTGGTGGTTGCATGAGGAGGTTGTAGTGGTGGTGGTTGGTGGTGGCTGCGGAAGGTGGTGATGTTGCTGGAGGGAGTCGTGGTGGTTGTTGCTGGAGGTGGTTGTTGGTGGTGGTGACGGTTGCTGGAGGAGGTCGTAGTGGTGGTTGGTGGTGGTGGTGGAGGTGCGACAGTGGTGGTGGTGGCGGAGGTGAGTTATCGGTGGTGGTGGCGGAGGTGGTGGTAGTTTTGGTGGTGGCGTGGTGGTGGTGGGTGTTTTTGGAGAAGGTTGTAGTGGTGGTTGTTGATTTTGGTGTTTTGATGGTTGTTGGTGGTGGTGGCGGTTGTTGGAGGAGGTCGTGGTGGTGGTGGCGGCGGGGCGGAGGTGGTGGTTGTTGGTAGTTGAGGTGGTGTTGGTTATGGTGTCGATGGTAAGAGGTGTGGTACATACATTTTTTGTGTTTTTGAAATAAAAAATATTATGTAGAATAGAATGAGAAAGAATTGTATAGATAAGAGTGGGTATTTTAGGAATGATATTATGGTAGGGGTATTTATAAAATTGAATAAGGCTAAATTTTGGGGGTTAAAATTATAGGGGTATTTAATTAATGTTCTCCTTCCCTAGTGTAGTTCTAGGATAACAGCTATGTGGGCCAAAAAAACAAAGATCGGTCCCGAGAAGACAGCCCAAAGAACAGTTGGACGACCAGTCTTTTTCAACCAAACAGAAATTTCAGGTTGGTGGTAAAGTGCAGTTCAAAAATAAATATTTGAAAAAGAAAAACGAAAAAGAAAAAAGAAAGAGAAAAAAAAAAAAAAAAAAAAATGATCCAACTACCAAGCAAGATTACTGAGAGTATCAGAGTACCAATCAATTGCTATCTAAAACCACATCCCAATTCCCAATTGATCAGCAAGTCAGTAAGGAAGTGGTGTTAAATCACCACTAATCCATAATTATTCTTACCCCAAAAATAGATTAGGCTTTTGACTTCATGGATCAAAGTATCCTTATCTTTGACCCTCTTTCCAAAATTGTACTCCCTCCGTTCCAATTTAGTTGCTATAATAGGGTTTTGCACAAATATTAAGGAGTAGAAAGAGGTATGGGTTTTTTCCATCAATACCCTTGATAAAAGTCTTCAAACATTAATTAGTTTGGTTTATTTAAAAGAAATGTTATATTTCCAAGATAAAATGAAAGAGTGTAGTTGGAAATTGTGGAAAAAAATATCAACTATTGCAAGTATTTTGGAACATAAAAGAAACCCTAATATAGCATGTAAAGTGGAACGGAGGGAGTATATTAATGGCAAAAAGAATGATGGGCCATATTTGCTTCTCTTTCTTCTTCCCTGGGTTATATGACCAGTCTTCTCTGCCTCACAAGTTAGTTGTTACGACTCCAATTGTTGGTGAAGCTTTAAACTAAATAATCCCACACTTATGCAGAAAAATAATCAACCAGCACAATGCTGTATATTCTCTTCCAAACACCGGAGGCTTGTGTCTTTAAATAGTATATCATATTTTATTTGCTGGTGCGCTCCATCCTTCTAAATTCTTCAGTTACAATATGCAAAGAGTTAGTAAGCTTTCACACACCATCCATAATAGATAAAACAAACACATGTACATATAATCAGAGCTGATTCATTTGCATAAGGTTATCGACATCAATTACGTACTAATTCGAAATGAATGAGAAGAAACCAGCTAGATCATGTTTAAATTACGAATATCTTGAACATAATATTTCAAGAGCAATGTTATGCAGTGAACCAGATTTAGGTAGCTGAACTTGCACATCATAATATTTCACATACCCAGCTTTTCTTTTGTTCGTACTGGCATATACAAATGGCAGATTCAAGTAAAAATCATCTGCTGCATTTAGAAAATATTTTGTTCAACTTATGCGTTGCACCTAATCTTACTGAGATGCATATTCGTTGTCCACTACATTCAAAAACGGCAGTAATAAAAATAAGCATGGTATTAGTTACAGCTGAAAGGAAACTAAAAATAACTCGCATAAACAGGTCGACTCCCTCACCATCTAAAGAAACATGTAAGGCAGCTCCAGACAAACAACCTTCGACAAGAAAGGATAACCAAAAAGATGATGCACATACGTGTATTACCAGAAGAAGTGTGGAACACTATATAAAGCACTATCCAGTGCTTTGGTAAGGAAACCCATCCCTACAATACCCCGTATAGACACTAGTATGCAAGTAACTATGATTACTC
>JAJJMA010004574.1:0-13606 GCA_023529015.1 Papaver nudicaule
AAACCAACCCTATATCCTCTTCTTGTAACTGAAGCAATACTCGAACGGCCATTTCTTGGTTTAGGCGAGTCTTGTTCGATCTTGACCTCTCGAATACCATCATAATCTTTTATTACATCATCATACTTCACACTTTACCCCTCAGATTCTCTTTATTGTTTTACACCTAAAACACCCGTCCGGGTCGGCTGGCGTCGGTAAATAACCACTGTTACCACCCGACCCGGGAACTGGCAAAAAAAAACGTTTACCGAGCCACGTGGATGGTTACAGAGGTATCAATCTAAACGGCTAAAATTCCATCATCTCCCGCAGATCTAGCGACACGTGTATGGCTCCAGATCCGAAATATTTCCAGGAAATTAACTGCTCAGATAATACCACGTGGATGGTGGAAAATGCATCTTTTCAGACGGCTGAGAATAGTTGTATCTGGACGGCTGATGTTCCATCATCAGAGAACAGTTTCTTGACATCGTACGGTGGAAAAATGCTTGGATATTGTATTCGCGTGTTTGTTATCAACATGCAGCCGCGATATTAATGACGCCAAGAGTCTGAAAGGTACAAAACAAACACTTGGGACTAATATGTTGCGTCTTTTATATGGTTTTTACGACGGTCCAAATGGATACCAAGAGACTGAAAGGTATCGAATAGACACTTCAGACTAATATTTGCGTCTTTTATATGATTTCTTACGACGGTTCAAATTATCGTAAGAGTCTGAAAGTGTATAGAATAGACACTTGCAATTATATTTCGCGTGTCCAGGAACGGTTTTTACGACGGTTCAAATGGTACCAGAAGTCTGAAAGGTATACAACGGACACTCAGAATGATATTTTCGCGTGTTTTAGATGATCTTTACGACTGTTCAAAATACTTCTGGATCTGAAAGGTATACAACGGACACTCAGAATGATATTATTGCGTGTTTTAGATGATCTTTACGACGGTTTGAGTGATTACTAGTGTTTAATGAGACCTGTATTGCCACTAGAATTGGGAAAATTTTGCATCACTGTGCGACGGGTGGTTGGGAAGGCCATGTCCGTTAATCCTTATACCGACACTCAAAAGCCAGAGTAGCAATAAGGGATATAAAACACGTCAACACTCGACACGCTCCGGCCATTTTTTTTGGAAGTGTCTGAAGACACGGACATTGTACAAAACCGTCTTAAATGCTCATTTGTGTACTAGTGGCAATATTTCTTACTCTGTAAAACGAACTGTCACACCTTTAGCAATTACACAATTTTTAAAAAGAAAGTAAAAAACGCTAAATGGTTACAAAGGAAGACCAATAAACTTATTGGTCACCTTAACAGTTTCAGAACGACAACTCTTGTGTCTTCATCCCTTGTTCTATCTACAAATGCAGCTTCTATCAACTCTTGTGAGACAGAAGGTGAGAAGTTCATACTCAAAAGGGAAACTAATACAAGTATTTCGAACTCAGAAAATTAATAATGTTTTTCATTTAAAAAAAAAAGTGAATTCTTTTTTTTTGGAATAAAATCCTCTGTATATTTTTTTTAATTTTTTTTTGAATCATTTATTTTTGGAAAAACTGTTTCGAAAAAAAATATATTCTGTATTTAAAACAAAGTTCAAAAATATTTGTGGATTAGTTTCGAAAAATCCTTTTGAGATATTCCTGGAAATATTTATATATCTTTGATACTATAAGTAATGTGGTGTGTGAGATTTCTCTCAAGACTACCATGAATCCGAAATTGGTATCTTCTACCTCTAATGCTCTTAATGATGTGTCTGTCTCCAATGGTATCACTGATATATCTCTTGATGATAAGAAACCTGTTGGTAAAAACAAGAGAAAAAGATACTATGCTGCAAAGAAGGAAGAACTGGAACAGAGAAACAACATGTTTGTAGAACAATCTGCTACTGCATGGGAGAAAATCAAACTTGATATGCGTGTTCTCGTTGATTGCTTCACTAAAACTGTTCAGATGCAAGATACAATTATGAATCAGCAAGTCTATCTTCTTGGAGAATTGTTCAAGGCCAAAACTGAAGCGCAGAATCCTGTGTCCAAATCTGAATGAACTTTTCTAAATGCAGCAAAATGGTCTTTAATTGTTCTCGAAACTATGATACAATAAAATAAGAACTAGTATTTTCTTACGCATGTTTCGATTCTGTTTATGAATAGTTGATTCGAAAAATTATTATTATTTACTTGCGTCTGATTTGAATCTGTCCATGAAAATAAACTGAAAAAATTAAAAATTAAATGTGTGTATGTTGTATTTGTTCACGCAGTTTCGAATCAATTTTCTGAAAAATATAAAAAGTAGAAAATCAGAAAACCTAAATAGTACGTGAGTTTCGAATGCAACATTGAGTTAATATTTCTGAATCTATTATGGATGTATGTTGCAGGTTATCAAGATAATTCTTTATCTCCTATGGAGCTGATCTTTATTGTTCTAATATCTTGATATCATTGGGCCTCCTTATGTTTGTGGTTGTTATGTTTGTACTAACTATTGTGTTGCAGGTATGAGTATAACTATGTAAGGAGGATATGGATTCTATGCTAGTCACAATACTATTGGATATCCTTGTGTCTTTTTGACTAGGAGTTATAGTATACGCATAAATCAATGGTTTTGGTATAATCTATTCTGACTACGGACGTGTTCGAAAACCCAAAACCAAGTCTAAGTCTTTCTCTGGTAAAGACTGTTCCGTTGTTCTCATGTCCGAGGGAATAACAACCAACGGGGGAGAGTTCTTTTGTGAACTAGTGCTTAATAGAAATATATCTTTAGGGGAGCGTGGTTGTGGAATATATAGGGAATATAATTGTTGTCTGCTTATATCTTTTGTATTTCCTGACAGGTTGCTTGAGCTTATCATATATATTGTGTAACTTGTCGAAATGTTGACCTGTGTGATTGCTATCATTCTTATATTTTGAATCGAGTTCTCTGAACTTGAGCATTTATCTCGTACCCAGATATTTTCGAGACCCTTTGTCAATTATTTTTGACAAAAAGGGGGAGAAATATTGATAGCTTGACTTCGGTCAGTGCTTGGTCTTTGACAAAGCAGTGTCATATGGGAGAAAATGCCTGCGCGTATATTAAAAAATGAATGAAAACATGAACTAAGGAGGAGTAACACTTGATGTTACTAGCACTGTAGACTTTCGCATTGTGCTACAGGTGATAACAATACGTCGAAGATAGATAGACATCCGAACTTACATTCAGGGGGAGTAAGTGTATTGGTTATCAGTATTTTTCAATAGTACATATATTGTTTGCAGACTCACATATTTTGCAGGTACTATTGGTGTGCTGTCAAGCTAAGTAGAAGAACTCGAAGCGTAGAACTTAGGTTTGAAATTTCTCGTTCATCTATGTAAAGAGTTTTTGTCACTAAAATTGACAAAGGGGGAGATTGTTAGAGCATGGCTCGGTCAACCTCACTAAGTGTTGGTATGTCAAGCTTAGTTGTCAACTTTAGTGATCAAACTCGACCGCTAAACAACACACAATTAGGTGAAGTCATGTGAGAGTTAGCTTTAGGTTGTGGAAGATTTTGGTAGGATTTAGAATCACTAGTTGAAGAGTTGAAGAAAGACTGAAGATCAAACGAAGACATCCGGCTTCATCATTCAACACATTAGTGAATCTAAATAACGTGATTCTATTATCTTTTACACTTGTGCTACAAAAGACATAAAAATAACTCTCAGCTTGAGCTTTACGTTATGACTTGATCACTTGTGATCAGTGTGTGATAACTCCACTTTACCACTTGTGGTATTAGTGTTGTAGTTATGACGTTCCAATATTACTTAGAGCTTTCTTTTCTTCTCCGTCTCTAAGTTAATATAAAGGTTTTTCCTAAAACCTTTTCGAGTTGGATATAGCAATGTGATGTTATCTCGGTAGTACTACAGGATTTGATCCATCACAGTATTGTGTCTCTTCTTACCTAGTCTGGCTCTGTCGGATTGATTGCATATATTTATATGAGCCAATGTAAGAGAGATTGTGACTCACAATTATGTTGTGTAGACTCGAAATACTGCTGTTTTTGAGATTCAAATATGACGTCTTGGTTTGGCTATGAACTCTGAAGTTCTGAATCTTTCATTTGATTCTTTATATGAATATCTTGTATGCCATATCTCACTTCTGGATTCTGAAACCATATTTGTGTATCTCAACTTATGAATTTTCAATGTTCGAAACCTCAATGTAGGTTTTGGTAAAACTGACGTTGATTTCGAAACCATAATCGGGTTTTCGCATTCATAAGCTATTGGTCCGAAACTTAAATATTGTGACCAATGAGATATAACAGATTCGAAACTATATTTGTGTGGCTCACAGTGACTTGAGAATCAAGGCCAATGTGTCTTGACCATGTGAGATCTAAAAGGTCGAAAAGACCCTGGGGTTTCCTAAAGGTTTAGGTGAACCGGGAAATATATTCCTGTGCGTCGAGGCTAAAAAGGTGTGATGCTGAAACGGTTCTCGACCACATGGACTCTCAAGTTCGATACCAAACATTTGTGAAGAATTTAATATGTGTTTCTTGTTTCGAAACCTTAACCAAGTTTTTGTTAAACAAAATCTAGATTTCGAAACCAAGCATTAGGTTTTGCTATATGGAAACTTGATTTGGGAACCTAAATATGGTTGTAGTCATATAATGAACTTTAGGTTCCGAAACCTTAATTTGGTCTGCCAAAACAGATGTACGTTTCGAAACCATAATATGGTTGACTCAGAATGCGTAACTTTGAAGTTCAAACTCTACATTTTTGATTTGTGCTTCAACGAATTAATGAGTTTGATATTCTCGGTTTGAAGTTTGAATTCGTTCATCTTCAATGTACAACTAAGTGGGATTGAGTCATAATCTGAAATATGGTTAGTCGCTCTAGTTAGTAGACACATGATTTCGGATCAATATTGTACGTGATTAAATATTCGTATGCTTTACTACTTGATCAACTATTCATTTGATGTTTTGATTTGAATTCTTGGATATCATTAACGTGACATCTATATTGGAATCAAGAATTCAGGAGATTTAACATTTTTGCTAGTTACTCGTAGAATCTCGCACCGTACTTCCAATGGTATATCTAATTACGTGATTCGGAATCTCTGAACCAATGTGTTCACTTAGGCTTAACACACAAGGCTTTATCCACATTTGTTATGATGCGTTTATGCGGAACATTGAACTACGTTGGCCCATATCCCACTTCCACCTAGGTTCGTCTGATTAGCCCAGCAATACCAAGGAAGTAATGTCGACATTATAAAGCTGGTGACGACATTTGGAAGTAATAATATCTAAGGAGATTTTCGAAACTAAGGACACGTTTTCGAATTGAGATCTTTCCCAGGGATCATATTTGGTAAGCACCATATTTCGAATTAAAAAGAAATATCCAAATATACCTTAAGATATCATTTGCTTTAATTGCTCTTGGCTAAACATGTTTCGAAAATATATTTTCTTTATGGAATATATTTTTCTTAAATGTAAAATGCTAGAGTATTAGTTCTCATTAAATGCTATGAGACTAAATGGGGAATTTCAGAACTATTATGTAAATGTGCTTTGTGGAATTTCCGAAATTAACTTTGCCTCATTTCAAAGCTAAAGCCTTAGTCAATATGAATAGGAGTGGTATCTCTCCTGAAAGCTTTAATCCCCTTGGCCAAGCTCTTCTTCGGAATTGTAAGCTTGTGTTGACGCTTTTCTTTTCAGTTACCTTTGAGCTTTTGCTCTCGGTCTAAAATTGCGGGAAAGTCTTCTCTAGGGATCGAGAAGCCTAGAAGTAACTCTTACGGAAAACTATTTTATGTTTACTAGTCTTCATTGTATTGTACTTGTGTTCTGTTCTATCACGTCTATCAAACCTAACGATCTTGTTTATTCTAAGGTCCTTCTCTTCTGATATAAGGCCACTCAAGATCGTTGTGATTAGAACATACTATGTATCTATTAACCTGGATTTTTCAGCAAGCCGCTTTCGGTTTGTGTGCCTAAACTATAGATATTGAGTGGAATCAAGATCGTTGTTATTAGATTTGTTCTTTGCAGGTACATCATTCTTCACGATCATATCATTTCGTACTTGCTACAACTATCTGCTTGATTCCAACTGGGACGACAAGGTTGCTCTTTCGGGAGTTTAGGTTTTAAAACCTTGATCGATATCTCGAGGTGTTTATTGCCTAAGTAAACTTAATAACCTCGCTCTTGGTGTGAAAAGACTTCGGTGAAATATCTGTTAGTTACCAAGGATATCATCTAGCGATTTGACCTCCCGCTATTTGGTTGTTGTCCATAAGGTTGTAATCGTCCGATTGGAGGTCGGGTAGCGATAGTCCTCGCGACGGGCTGTGAGGCAACTCTTGCGTAAGACAGTAACGGGCGTCTGTTTACGTAGGGGAGTACATGTGCGTGACCCCCTTGCTGTGGTTGGAGGCGTAGGAATACTGAGGGGAAATCTTTGTGACTAATAGTCGTATTAGGGTCATATTGTCTGTACCAGCTAGTCCGAAGTCTGAGAGTAGGTGTGTTGGCGGCTTAATTCTTAAGAGTATGCAAACTGGACTAGGTCCCGGGGTTTTTCTACGAGTTTGTAGTTTCCCCGTTAACATAATCTTGTGTGTACTTTACTTTACTTCTGCATTATATTTGAGTCATCTTATATAATTAAAGTATCGTACTTGGTTGGTTGACATAGTCTTTCGTATTCGTGTATTGACTCCCTTGTGTGAATCAATCAGATCTGAAAGAGATCTTGTTCTTGAGTTCTTGATTACAGGAACCGGTCAAGGTTTGACTTATAGGTGGACTAAAATAAAAGATTGGTGGTGTACTCGGTACCCTCGTCTTTACAGGGGGGATGGGGGAATTGGGACGCGCAAGAAGACTTAGATCTAGGGAAATCATTCGCGTATGTCCTACGTGAACGACCCAATGAACTCCGCACTATGTTTTGGAAGAGGGTCAAAGAAGTCTTTGTAGAGCGCAACGGGAATCGAAAACAACGAATTCAAGAATGTTGAGCTTTTGATTCGATCACATGAAGATGGATATGCGAGAGTACGTTAGAATTATGGAAATGGTTAACCATCGTCCCCAAGGATCTAGTAGGTGGAAAGTGAGTATCAAGACATGTTTGTATTTTTTTCATTGTTACGTTCTTGCATACTAACTTCTTGCTTTTCTTTCACTCTTTATTTTTAGAAAGCGAGATTCGCGGCTATATGGGAGGTACGCCAAGGCCGACAACCATACACTTTCAAGAAGTGTTATAAAGTGTTGAAGAGACGTGCTCCGAGATTCATTGATGAAGTGTTAATGGATGACAGGCTAGTTTGGACCTACTATATTATGTAATTTTAAAATTTCCTAAACCATGTATTCAATTTCCTAAATCAATGAATGAAGCTTGAGTCCTTCAATTTCTGCCAGTTTTTATTGGAGGTTTATCCAGATATATATATAGGACGATTATCTGACAATTTTACTCCTGGCTTTTTCAGTATACATAATCGTTAAACTATCACAAACTCTAACGCCGATTATATAAAACAGTAACCATAATCGTTAGAAATAGTAGTACAGATACACCGATTGATGTAGAGAAATTTGTTGCTTAAATTGGTAGAACAGAAAACATACAAACCCTTAAGTAAAAGCATAAAAACACTTCATAAAACAACATAAAACATAAAATTAAAAAGACCCCTTGTTCACCATCTCCTATAGTGCTTCCTTTTAACCCCACTGGTCGAGGCATGTCCTCCCTCTCCCTTAACGGATGTTGCTTCATCCATGCCATCTCTAACCATTCCAAATACAGGCACACCTCCAATATGGGTAGAGAAAGTTCGAATTGGAGGAGTCCCTACAGTGATTACTTTGGGACCCAAGACCACAACCCCTAAATCTTTGTTAGGAGAATCCGTATATATGAAGTAGTTCACCAATAATAAGACAGAGACGTGAATTGGGTTGGGATAGCTCCTCAGAATGATCGACAAAGAAGCGGACCAACTTCTTCTCAATATTCACCGAATCAAAACTATCTTTGATCTTCATCTTAAGACCAGGGATGTTCACCAAAAAGCCACCAACTTTCCACATTCTTATAGGATCAACACCTTCCTTTTCATTCCTCGCGGTTTTCTCTTCTTTGTATTCATCCAAAGCATCATACATTTTCTGCAACAATGTCTGCAACTCACTCTTGACAGCCATTGTTGAACCTTCAAACTTCTATCTCTCTCTATTCTCAGATGATTTTAGAAAATACAAACTGATGATTTCTCTTTAATAAGCTAACCTATTTATAACTGCAAAGAAACCTAAAGGCCCTTTATTAAGATTTATTGGGATTTATTAGGATTTATTTCACTAAAAACGCTTGGCATACATGCAAGTATGTGGCATACCGTGTACATACAGTCTACTGGCATAATTAAAGTCACATGGTTTATGATATCGAACAGTCGTGATTAAATATTACTCAAAAACTTTGCATAATCGGTTTATAATGTTGTATATATCGAACGATTGTCTGGCGATTTCACTCCAAAAATTGTAATAGTCAATAATCGTTCTATATATTTGGTTTTAACTACCGATATAATACTTCTAAAAAAATGGATTTTATAAATCGTTAGATGATTGTTCTGAGATACACCGATTAGTGGTTGATCAAGTATATGTTTTCCCTGTCTATTTGTACCATAATCGTCCTTTATATCCATTAATATAAAACGATTTTGGTTATTATATTCGGTTTAATAGTTTGTATAAATGCACCGATTGTTTTGTTTAAATTTTCTGGGTAGATTAACAACAATCGGCGTATTTGGGTTATAATATACACCGATTGTTCGAGAACCCAAGCATAATCGGCTTAAGTGTCTATATATATAGACCGATTGTGCGTTTTTCAGATTCAAGATTTTGGTTAAAAAAACTTGGGTGGTTCTCATGTTTGATAATGTGTGATCATTTTTAATCTTGTTTTAATATGAGAATTAAGACTAATTAATCTTGTTTAGACTGTAATCACTTAATTAACAACTAATAGAGAAAGGATAAAGCAGTCTTTTTTATAAGGGGTTTTCCGATTTTACTCCATAGTATCCACCGGAATTATTTTTTCATGGGGCCAAATACTCACTCATGGGGCCAAATTCAGGGAGGTTAAAAAAATCTGTGGTGTCTTGTGTGCTTTACTTTCCGCATTATATTCTGTGGTTATATAATTAAAGCAAACACAAGAAGTACGTTATTAATAACCGTCGAGTTGGTCCATAATCCATCCAGGGGATTTGCCAAGATTTATCTTGGGTTGGATCGATCACTTGTGATCCCACTCCGGTTATCAGATTTGGATATTGATTTTTGAGGTCGTCCATATCTTACCATAAGACTCACGAGCCCAAACGAAAAAGTTGGTTGTATTTCGGTACCCCTCTTTTTTCAATTGGTGTCAGAGCCGGTAAACACATTTAAGGCGTAACTGTCTGTGTTTATCGAGGTTCGTCAATTATGGCGTACATTATCAATTGGTTTTACTCTACCGCCAATTTATTATACCAGAAGATACAACGCTTACTTCAGAATATGTTGGGTTCTGACAAGCTTGTAAATATGCTCGAGACTCATCGCAATGAACTTATGCTCGAGAAACAAGAACTCATGGAACTTCTTGATCCTGATAGATTTCGAGTTAACCTACTCTGCCGACTCCTCCAAAATCTTAATGTCAGCCTTATAGAATACATCGAAAAATCCAGGAACAAAAAAGTAAACATGCCCATGTACGCTGCTTTGAATGCGGAAATCTTGGACACATTAATAAAGAGTGCCAACTCCATGTTTCAAGAAATTCAAAAAGAGCAAGGCATGCTTCTAGCCCCATGAGTACCCCTTTGGTCAAACATAGGAAAAAGGCAAAGAACTATGTTCCAAAGGAAACCCAAAACAAGAATTTGTCTCATGGTATTAATTACCAGTCTGAGATTTGTGAGTATTCATATACTCATGTCTACTCTCTCTAAAAATCCATGACAAGACTTTCTCATCATATACCTACTCATGGTGAGAAAAGTATATAGGGAGGTAGGAGTAGATTCTTGTAGATTTATTTTTAGTCTTTTTGGGTTTATTGGTAAAATCCTTGAGTGTTGAGCCATTGCTACACCAAGAAATATACTTGTGTGTTGAGCCATTGCTCCACCAAGATAAAGAAATTTTGATTTTTGTAGCTCTCAAAATCAAAATAAAGGATAAGTGTTGCCCTTGAGAAAATAACCTGTCAAAATTATCTCAAAAAGGGAATGCCTTAGTTTCCTAAAAAGAAACACATACAGTTTCTGATTGAATAAAACTCTTAGGAGTTTCATGCAAAAAGGAATTTGTATTAAGGTAAAATTTGGGTTTTTAAGTAAATCCGAATTATGATACAATAAGAATCTCGAGATTAGGGTTTGCAGTCCCCTATATATACCCGAGATACCGCACCAAGCAGAGACAGTTTATTCTGCCTCCGTACGGTTTGGGAACCGCCGCCCTAGGTTTTTGTATCAAAAATTCTCCTGAGTCACGATCGATCTTTCTGATCTGTTCAAGATTCACTTCAAAGACGTCTGTAAAGGGGTGATACGTTTTTGAAAACCACTTTCGTGGAGTTAATTCATTATGACAAGAATTAGAGGAAATTCAATGGCTAATCCCATTACTCCACCAAGAGAGAGCTCTGCATCAAGGAAAAACAACTATCATCGAGATCCATCTCTGGGGATCACTTTCTACGACAAAGAGTGCTATCATCTCTATCTTACCATCAAAGATAAGCCTCTCATTGTAGAAAGACAACTTCTTGATAGTACAAGGTTTGAAGATGTGGTAAAATATGTAAGATCCTTTAATTTGGGCAACATATTTGATGGTCATGGAAAAGCTTACGAATGGACTGTCAGAGAATTCTATGCCAACATTCATGGAACCAATGATGAAAACTTCTGCTTCAAAACAATGGCCGGGAAAACAGTAATAGATGTATACTGTGATCTCATAGCATCTATCACAAGTCTGTCCAATCAAGGTATCACATTACATAGATCGGTGAATGCTAGACCGACCCAGAGAGATATTTTCATGAAACAGATAGGTCGCGAGATTCCTTGGGATCACAAATTTCCAACGGAAGATCTATCTTTAGAGTTGAAAGCTTTTGGAAAATTTGGTGTGGCTAACCTATGTCCTTCCATGATGGTCAACTCTGTGTGGAGTCACGACTTTGCAGAATTGGTTTACTATTTAAGGAGCGGTCGAGAAATAAACTTGTGTGATATGATTATATGTTACATGAGGGAGATGACTCGTAATGGCAAGGACCTTGGGTTTCCATGTCTGTAGAAGACAAAATATAGCATCCACCACAGAAGGCAACAGAGACTGGACGAGAGGTACCACAGGTCCTGCAGAACGACTCAAAGGAAGATCGGATCGCAAGTACCGAAGTCCAGATAGGCGTCAATGGCTGCGGATACAGAACCTGACATGACTTTGAGGCGGTTAAGCAACAACGGAGACTTCCATAAAGACTACGAGGTTCTGTCATCCAGAAGGCGGGAATGCGAGCGTAACAATCGGATCTAAGATATTTATCTGATGTAATTACTGATTTACCCTTAAACTTGTATTCCCGTCGTCTATAAAAGGCCAGCCATGCCTCATCTGTAAACTAAGAACTTCATGAATGAGAAAACAGACTAGACTCTTTCTCTCTCAACTATCTCTCTTTACTTTACTGTTAGTATTAGCAATTGAAGCAAATTATTCACACCACATTCTTGATCAAGTAGATTCAAACACTAGGAGAGGATTAGTAGATCAAAGCTAGGTATAATTATCTCTTAAATCACCTAACTAACACCGGATAATTGGTGAAGGTATGATCTAAACATAATTTCGTATCTTCATTTGGCGTCGACTAAGCTTGAATTCTTGTTTTCACTGATTTTATTTGAATTTCAAAGTTAACGACTGTTTTCTATGCATATATTTCTGATTTCAATCATTTCTAGTTATCCAAATTTTTGGCGGTAAATGGGAATTTCAAACCTAATTTTTCAGATCTAGAAAATTATGCGTTTTAATCAGAGATTTGCATTAGTATATACTTTTAGAATAAAAATTTTCAGTTATTAGAGATAGATAATAATAAATTGCAAGATTGATTTCATAATTTCAATGTTTTCCATGAGAAAAAACCGACGAACAAACCGAGAAAGTTAAAGAAATAAACGGATATGAAGAATTAAAGATGTGATCTACTAAAAGCTGTCGGATCTAAAAGTAACAATAATCAGGGAAGTTTTCTCAAATTCAAATTCATTTCAAATACAACAAAATTTAAATTCGTAAATAAGATTTAAAACTGCTTATTCTTTATTCTGCATGATTAGATTAAGGAAATTATAGCATGATTTGAAGTTTTTGTTTAAATTTCGGTCAGCATTGGTTACATTATCCAATTTACTTAAGTATTTATTTAGCGAGATTTCCAGTTAAAAAACCTAGATTTGTAGAACTAACTATGATACACATAGTACAGTACCTGTTATAGTAGAATTCAACCTCAGACACATGTTATTACTCAATACAGCTACGCAAAATGTCTTTAGAATGTAAGTATAAATTAGAACCGTTAGATATATCATAATCTAAACATAGGACGAATAGATCCATTAGATCTAGAGATTTTGAATGATGTAAATAAGTTTATTTAGTGATTTTATATTATACAGAATTAAAGGTATATAGATCAGTTTGATTTCGAAAAGAGTATTTTAATTTCAATATATAGAATTGTCAATTTACAGTTATTTTCATATATGTAATGAATACGTATTTATTCATTAGGTCGTTGCTTTATCTGGAAAGTAGGAGAAACATTTGTATTCGATTGTACAATCTGCAACGCAAATTTAGCCAATTGCTTCTAATATATGCTTGATTAGGTTATAAAAACCTAAAATTATGGTAGAAAAATTCAAATATAGAATTCGGATCTTGGAATCGAAACAGCAGAAGCTGCTTTTCATAGCAGAACTTGAAGTGAATATAGTCAGTAACGCAGACTCAGCTTAGTTTTATTTTTTTATAAAACTTTATTTTATTTAGGGAGATTTTGTGAAACCCCCTCAAAATAAATAGCCAATTTGCGTTACCCCCCTTTTAAATTCAAAATAGGCGAAACCCCCTTTAGCTAACTCTTCCGTCCATGTTTCAGTTAGTTGACTCAGAAATAGCGAACACGTGGCGAAGACAAAATTTGTTTTGACTCAGAAATACTTTTCACACGTTTCAGCCCGAAGATAACAAAACTCTTTTCAGATGCAGAGTTAAGAGCTTCTCCAATGGAATGTTTGTGGTGAAAAAAGTCTAAATCCACGTAGGATCCACTTCCATTTTTCTTAAAATCATTCTCCAACCGTAACTTTTATAACCAATTGTTAGGGCATTGTCCGGTCAAACCCACTAGCGTTGGTATGTCAAG
>JAJJMA010004590.1:0-11967 GCA_023529015.1 Papaver nudicaule
CCTTTGGCGTTACAGCCTGTTTGGCGTTTTTTGCCTTTGGCGTTACAGCCTGTTTGGCGTTTTTTGCCTTTGGCGTTACAGCCTTTGTGATGGTGCTGACAGTATCTGGAGTTTGACTTCGATGGGAGTTGCATCAATGAGTGCGATTTTCATTTATTTAGATTTCTTCGGATGTTCCTTACAAACGGAATTACTTTGTTAAACCAAATGTTTCATGTACCTCCCCTCCACCGGGGTTTTCAACCTTAGTCCTTCAAGGTTAACTAAACTGTAAGTATCATTATCAAGTTGCTTTTCAATGACAAATGGGCCGATCCAGAAAGGCTCTTGCTGGATGCTGTTGCCTTCGCTAGACTCGCCTAAATGTTTATTCGGAGTCTGGAGGTTGGTTGTTGCTACGAGTAATTGTTCTCTGTTTTGTAGATGCTGGTTCTCTTCGCTTCCCTCTTGTTTCATATTCAGCATCCCAGCTTCGGTGTCAGCTATGAACTTATCTATACTTTCATCCGATATCTTCGGGATCTTTGCTTGTTCCGAGCATTCTTTGCTTGTTTCTCTTGCTTGTACATCGATTTCATGACATGCCCGAGCCTCGGTAGGATCACCTCTGATCTCAGCAATCCCTGCTGGTGTTGGGAACCTGATTTTTTGGTGCAAGGTAGATGCAACACCCATGATGCTATGCAACCATGGTCTACCCACGATGGCATTGTAAGGGGAATCTATGTCCACCACGCAGAATAGAGTTGGTTGTTTTTCGCTACCAGCATGTACTGTGAGCATTAATTCTCCTCGGGGAGTCGACGGCTTCCCATTGAAACCAAATATGTTGTAAACCGAAGGTACCAAAGCAGCTTTCTTGCCCTTCATTTTGTCAAATGTCTGTCCGAATAATTTGTCCACAGAACTCTCAGGGTCCACCAATACTTTAGTCATGGCTATCTTCCCCATTTGAAGGGTAATAACCAAAGGATCATTATGCATTCTGCCCTCATTGGGGATGTCTGCCGCTGAAAAGAACACTGGCTGCTTCTGTCATTCCTCCAAGCGAGTCCTCGTGACCACGCTGAATATTTCTTGTCCATCCAAGTCCCTTTTGTGGATGGGTCCAGTCTGGATTCCTTCTAATCCCTTCGTATGAACAATTGAGTTGCAGGCTCCGAAATTTGGGATATCTCAGTCGATGGTAATTACATAGGCTTCGTGCTTTGCCTCTTCCTTGGGTTGCGGTTGGTTAGGGGGTGCTTGTGGCAGCTCCAGAAGGTGTTTAAATTGTCCTCTAGCAATAAAGAAATATATTTGATCTTGCGCCGTGACGCAATTCTCCGTGGTGTGCCCATTGAATTTATGGAATTGACAATAGTCCCTTGAGTTTTTTGTGTGTTTCGGCTGGTTTCCTCTGCTTCGAGGATATCTTATTTCGCTCGCGTATTCCGACTGCTCGATGGTCCGAAGGGCGTCCTCAATGGGAACGCAGAGCTTGGGAAGTTTCCTATCATGGAATGCAGGAAACCCTGGCTTGGTCGTCCCAAATTTCCGGTTTCCTTGCCCTTGCTGAATGTTGTTTCCTTCGAATTCCCTCCGAGGGTTGCTTTCTCTGTTGTCGGTGTACTTTCTGTTATCATGGTATTTGCCATCACCAAATTTACCTTCATTCCCATATCGACCGCTATCATCCTGCCTTTCTCGCTTTGATGGGTCCCCGAGGTGAGTGCCCATTGCTTGTCCTCGATCTTCAAGCGATAGGTTGTTTATCGAATGAACTTGTTTTAAGATGGTTTCCTTTCCTAGTGCAGCTTGTTCTTTTATTTCTTCGAGAGTGATTCGTTCCTTTTGATACTTTCGAAGGTCCTTCAGCGTCTCAAGGTTCTTCGAGAAGAGTCTGTCATACAGAGGGTTGTTTTTGTCTAGAGCGTTAAGGAAAGCTCGCACTTTATCTTTTTCCGTGGCTCCGTTTCCTACCTCTACGCACTGCTCGGTCCACCTGCTTGTTAGGCTTTTAGTCGACTCTCCTGGTCGTTCCCGGATGCTAAATAGTTTCTCTACCCCAGGCTTTGAGGAGTTGTTGTAGAGGAAGTGTAGTATAAAGACTTTGGAGAGTTCCTCGAAAGATGAGATCGAACCGGCTGCGAGGTTGTCATACCAGGCGAGGGCTTCTCCTTTTAAGCTGGAGGGAAAATACTTGCAGAGCACTTCATCTCTATTGGCGTAAGCCAGAAAAACTCGGAGATACATTTTGACATGTATAGTAGGGTCTCCTGATCCGTCGAAGATGGAGGTGAAAGTGGGCATCGTGCATTTTACTGGAATTGGCAATGAAAGGATTTCTGGACTCAGTGGTGACCGGTTGACATCATTCATAGCTTTAGTAAGTTTGATCCTGTCGCTCGTTTGGATTTGATTGTCGAAAATTTCTGCTCGGAGTGCTTTGATTTGATCCATCATCACTTGCTGCTGGGCTCTTGCCTCGGCATCTCTCTTCGTTTGATTTCCTTCGCTAAATGTATGTATGCTCGCCTTTGTGTATGCCGGAGGTTCGGTCTTCTTGCTTGATACCGTAATTCCGTGACCTTTACTGGTGCCCTTGACCTTGATGTACGTGTTTGATTCGGAGGGTTCCTTCGGTCGAGATGCGTTACTTGGACGAGAGTGTCCTTCGCTGCCTCCCTTGTAGTTGGATGCCGATTTTTCCGCTACCTTTTTGTTTGCTTCGGCTAGCTGTTTCTTTAGCTTTTTTATTTTCCTGTTTTTTAAGATTAGTTTTCTGAATTGTGCAGCTCTTGCCGTATTTGCTTCGGTAGGCTGTTGCTCGGGCATTTCATTTTCAGGATCAGATGCTTCGTCCTCTTCTTCCTCGTTTTCTCCATTTTCTTCCGGTATTTGCTGTTGGTGTGGCTCTTCAGCCTCTGGAAATTCTTTTCCCTCGGGGCCTAAATCTTCTATCAATACTTCTTCTTCGTCTACATGCTCTCGGTGTTGGACTGTGCTAGCCGCTACCTCGGGGGATAACCCTTTACTGGTTGAGAATCTGGTGTTGTGCTGTTTGGACGACCCAGTTCCTTGCCTCGAGGATCCTACTCGCTGCTTCGGAGCGTGTTCCGATTTGGAAGCCATTCTGGTTATGACCTGTCAAGAAACAAAAAACCCGTGAGGTCCAAGGCGGCTAGCGCAGGGTACTTTGTCGGTCATGTAAATCTACTCTGCAACGAATTTTTTCAGACGAAATTCAATATAAGTCGTATTTGCCCTTTTTAGACATATCCCTAACTGCTTATTTTGTCCTTTAGCTCAAATCATCCATTTTTATCTGGGTCTTGTTTATTGAAGCTTTATTTCCCAATATAGCATGAAAATTGAAAATCTCAAAATGGATTTCTACATATATTATGAGTTTTGGGAAACCCTAAAACGGATTTTTGTGTATTTCATGAGTTTTGAAAAACCCTAAAAATGATTTTTACATACATGATGAGTTTTGAAAACCCTAAAATGGATTCTTATATGAGATATGACTTTTGAGAACTCTAAAATGGTTTCTGCACGTATTTATAATCGCTTGATGTTGTAAAAAGTCTAAAGCAAATATGGACTGCCTCTTTTTGGAAATCGATTTCCTCATACCGAGGTTTTGAAAACTCTTTGATGGATGATCTGATCATCTGATGTTATGCTCAAAAGACTCTAAAACATGCTAAAGCCTTTAAGGTCTTTTAGATGCTTAAGGTACAGGAGCTTCTTTTCGGAAAACAAGCTTTTAAAAATCTTTGAGAAGATTGAGAAATATAATCGAAAAATTTGAAAACCCAAAAAATCACAGGCAAACCCTAAGTTGTTTTAATCATTCCCTGTTTCTAGCGCCAAACTGTACGAGTAGAAAATCTGCATAGGTACTCAAGCTACCACATCCGTCAGATCTACTCATACACACAATAATTAGTTGAGGTTCAGTGGTGCGAAGACCACAAGAACAGCACCGAAGGTACTATGAACAGTGATTAAAGACAAAACTCATAATAGTAAAGGCAAAATATAAGAAGACTTTATGTATTTCGATGTTGCGATTACATGAATAAAACCCTAAGGAACCAGAGGAGATTACAAACCTAATCTCTCTCTTGCTGCTTAGGCTCAACCCAACGAAAATCCAACCCCTACAATGTTTTCCAAGCTCGCCTTATATAGGCCGAGCTTGGGTGGTTTACAGCTAATAAGACAAACGACCCAATCGTGGTGGTGTCAGTCCCTGTCGAGTAAGGCGGTGGAGCTCCGAGGTTGATTTCTGGTCTTCGGTCCTTTGACATGGTCCGAATCTTTCCCCGCCGAGTCTTCGCCTCGTTCGCGTGTGACTTCTACTTCTCTGGTTGGCCCGAGACCTCGCTGCCGGTCTTCTCGGGGCGGTTAGGCCTTCCGGATGCGAGACGCGTGTTCCGAGGGGTTTTACCCCCTACAGTACTGGTCGATCATGACCCAACCGATAGCGACTCCGAGGACGCGGGGAGGATTGAAAGGGTCTCGGTAGGTATTCAGAGCACGCCAGTAACTCGAGCGGAAGGTAGTAAGGGAGGATTTAGCGCGTCGGATAGTAATGAAGCGCAGGAGATGAGCCTAGACGACATGCAGAAAGAGTTCGCCGTGCACGCGCAAAGAAAACAACAACTGGTAACATTGATGAGTCAGAAGGGCGGCGCGTCTGCCTCGGATACCCCTGCTTCTGCCGAGGAACCGAAAAACAAGAAGTATGCCTTAGGAGGACCTGGGCTTTCCGCCGTCAAGGAGAGTTGTCCAGAAGAAACCGGCCGAAATGTAGTCAATGGTGTGATTATCAAGGAAGACTTGGCCTAGTACATAGAGGAGCACTATCGCGTAGCAAGACAAGACAGCGGATACAGCTTGTTGGACCCCCCGTACCCAAAGGAGGTCATGAACTACAAAATGCCATCTGACTACACTTCACCTAAGTTTAAAGTATATTCTGGACAGGGAAATGCGCGGGAACACTTGAGGCGCTTCCTCTTAGCAATGAACCAGTACGCGCGAGATGGGAATATGTGCATGCGGGAATTTCCAAAGTCGTTAGTGGATACCGCCTACACCTGGTATGACAATTTGAAGCCTGGGAGCTTTGAAACTTGGGAGAAAATGTCGCGACTATTTCTGAAAAAATTCTTCTCAGCCAGGAGGAAGGTCACCACACTGGACCTGGCGCGGATAACTATGGGGATTGATGAGGATCCGATGAAATACATTACGCGCTTCAGGAATCACGCGCTTCAATTGAGCGAGGATGTATCGGAGGATAGGCTGGTAGAGGTCTGCGTAGGAAAGATGACCGCGACCTTACGTTTTGCATTGTCAAATTTTCAATTCCAAACATTTGTAGAGTTGGAAGAGGCCACGGTCCGTGTGGCGGATTCTCGGGATATTCCAACAGGCAAGGATGGAACAAACTTGGTACAATTTAGTCAATGTTTTGACCGGAGCGATATCCAATAGCGGCCCTGCCCCAGGAAGTAAGCGACCAATGCAACCTCAATCCTATCAGAGTACAGAACCGCAAGGCGGACGCGCACCTAATGGGCCCTATAACCAAAGACCGATTCCACCGCTGATGCCTTGTACTAAAGAGCAAATCGGGAACTTGCTGAGTTTATGGCTGGCCAATGGGGAAATCGCCTTACCGCCCGTCGTCGTGGACCAAAACACGGTAGATAAGACTCATGAGCGCTACTGCCCTTATCATCGAAGAGTGGGTCACTATGTCCTCAACTGCTACGGGGTGCGAAAACGCTTTCTAGAGGAAGGAAAAGGCGGGGGAGATTGACCTCAGACGCCAAAAGATAGATAAGGACCCGCTGCCCAAACATGACGTTATGATGATTTCTCACGACCCATGCGACGAGGACTGGATGCCCTGGGAGAGCACAAAAGAGGAAGATTGTGAGGCGACTACTGCAAAACCAGCGTTTGAGAGCACGGGTGGGGTAGCCTTCCAGTTCTCAAAGACCATACTTGCTCAACAGTTTTTTGACTCTCTGGGGTTCAGCGAGGACCAGGTAAGAGAGGCTTCCCAAGCAATCGTTGTTGTAGCCGCAAGCCATCAAGCTTTATCCAGCGGTGGAGTTACGTTTGATGACAGTGATATTTGCATTCCCGGAGAGCACCTACGCCCTCTGTACTTAACCACGACCATTAATAGACAACAATTAAGGAGAGTGTTTATCGATGGCGGTGCCTCTTTAAATCTCAATTCAGTGCATACTTTAGACCTTCTCGGGATACCAAAGGAGGACATTTGAACGCGGAAAACTATGGTGAGAGGATTCAGAGGACACACTCAAGATGTCGTTGGAGTAATTTGTCTCACTGTTTGGATTGGCCCAATCAGATCGACTGTACCATTTCATGTACTAGACGACCACACCTTGTTTCTTCTATTACTGGGACGAGGATGGATCAGGGACCATCGGGTGGTGGCATCCACGTATCATCAGTGCGCCAAGACCAACATTGGAGGAGGGCATTACCGCATACCAGCCACTAACAACCCCTTCAGACCAGAGGAGGCGTACATGGCTAAAGCGGTCTTCTATGATAAGGTAGAACAAGAGGGGAAATCGGTGATAGGATCTTCGCACATATCCCGCTACCAAAGTGGGAAGAGGACAATAAAGCCTCGGTCTTCGATCCTACCAGGTTGAACGCGGCGAAAACGAAAAGAGAAGATGAGGAGAATAAGGTGTTGGTTTTCAATCCGAAACGGCTCGGAACACCGGGCGGAGCTAAAAAGCAAAGATTGGGCCCGAAACCGCAGTTCCATCTCGTGGTCACCAAGGGCGGCAAGCGTGTATACCAGTTATAGCAATTAGCGGAGGCGGCACCTACAAACCAACTGTGTGTAGCAATAGCTGAAGAAACGGCGTCGCCTCTGAGTGAAGATGAGATAGTCACCAAGGACTCCCTGGAGAGAGAAGAACCCGTCCAAATACCTTCACTGGACGAACTAGAAGAATTCAACATTGGGGGCGCGAAAGAACGCTTAATCCAAATTAGTAAAGCGCTAGTCGGAAAGGAACGAGAGGATATGATATATTTGTTAAAAGAGTTTAACGATATCTTCGCCTATAAATACAGTGAAATTCCCGGGCTCGATGCCGAGTTGGTCGCTCACTCCTTAAATGTGGACCCTTGCGCGAGGCCAGTGCAACAAAGAAGTCATGTCTTCCATCAGGAGGTCGCCCTGGCTATCAAGGAAGAGGTCGAGCGCTTGGTAGAAGCAAAATTCATTAAGTCCATAAAGAACGCACCATGGTTGGCAAATATCGTTCCGGTGGTGAAAAAGAATGGAAAGATTCGTTGATGCGTAGATTACAAGGATCTGAACCGAGCGTGCCCCAAGGACGAGTTCCCAGTACCAATCGTCGACATGCTAATAGACGCCACGAGTAATCATCAGATGTTTTCATTTATGGATGGCTATAACGGCTATAACCAAATCAATATGGCAGATGTCGACGCGCATAAGACTGCCTTCCAAACACCCTTTGGGTGTTTTTACTATGTCGTCATGTCATTCGGGTTGAAGAACGCGGGGGCTACTTACCAACGAGCCATGGTTTCCATATTTCACGATTTGATTCATCGGCAAGTGGAGGTATACGTTGATGACATCGTAGTAAAATCAAAGCAGAAGGAACAACATCTGGAACACCTGCTAGCGGTGTTCGAGCGCTGCAGGAAATACAAGTTGAAAATGAACCCACTAAAGTGCGCTTTTGGAGTTACCTCAGGAAAGTTTCTGGGATTTGTGGTCACGAGCGGAGGAATTCAGGTCGACCCAAGGAAGGCCCAAGCGATACTAAGCATGGATAGACCTACGGACATACCAACAGTGCAAAGCTTCCTAGGAAAGATATCTTATGTTCGAAGGTTCATTCCAGGACTAGCGCATATGATGGCGGCGTTTACCCCGTTGTTGAAAAAAGGACGCTCGTTCCACTGGGGACAAGGGCAACAGACCGCGTTCGAAGGGATAAAAAGGTGTCTTACGAGCCCGCTGGTCTTGCGACCGCCCATACCAAAAGAACGATTACATCTTTACCTAGCATATACGTCTGAAGCTATAGGAGCCCTGCTGGCCCAAGATTTGGGAAATGATCAGCTCCTTATGATCTATTATGTAAGCCGCGTTCTGAAGGAAACGGAGACCAAATATCCTCGGATCGAACAAGCTTGCCTCGCTCTCGTCTATGCAACACAAAAGTTGAGACCATATCTATTGGCGCACCAGACGGTGGTGATTTCTGCTGCAAACCCCATGGTATACTTAGCTGAAAGACCCTTTCTAACAGGGAGGATAGCTCGGTGGTCTCTGCAGCTGTCAGAGTTTGGATTACATTACCAAAGACCGAGAGGTGTGAGAGGTCAAGCGATAGCGAACCTACTAGCCGCGTTCCCAGGCAACGATGAAACTGATATTCATGAAGATTTGCCAGGAGAGGTCGCGGAAGTTGATAATGAAAAAGTGTGGGATATGTATTTCGATGGCTCGTCCCATGGCTTTTATGGCGGAGCGGGAATAACGTTTGAAACCCCAGAAAATGAGCTACTCTCTTTCGCTTTCAAGCTCGATTTAACCTGTAGCAACAATGTCGTCGAGTATGAAGCCTTTTTGATAGGCTTAAAGCTGGCTGAAAAAATGGATATCCATTGTTTACGCGTGCATGGGGATTCTAAGTTGGTAACCAGCCAGGCTGGGGGAAACTTCCATGTCAAAGAGGAGCGCTTGGCTTCCTATCGTGCAGAAGCACAAGCGCAGATGGCTCAAATGACTATGGTAGAACTAGGGCATACGGGAAGAGCAATGAACAGACACGCTGACGCGCTAGCCACCCTGGCGGCAAAAATCAATTTGAACAACAAGGAGGAAGGATCCATCGTCATCCATAGGAGGGAATTGCCCAGCACATGGTTGCAGGAGATGAACTTCGAAGAGGGAAATGATTGGCGGAAAGGAGTGATGAGGGAGCTTGCGAAGCCCAAGGATGGACGAGTCATGTTGTACAAGAGGCTTAAATCCTTCGTGATAATCAAAGGACAACTCTATTACCGCATGGCATGAGGGGCGCTGGCACGGTGTGTTGGAAGTAAAGAGGCGGACAAACTCATGGCCCAAGTTCATGAAGAAACTTGTGGCCATTCAGGAGTGATCCCCTTATATAAAAGGTTGCAAAGAAAGGGTTTCTACTGGCCAGAGATGGCAACACAAGCCGCGGCGTTACAAGGAAATTGTTCCGAGTGCCAATCGCCGCCACAACCTTCGGAAGTGTGCACAGTCGAAGAATTAGATTGGAGGCAACCCTACATTAGTTATTTGAAGAATGGAGTGGTACCAGGAAACAAGACCAAGGCCCTCACTATAACAATAAAGGCGGCGCGTTTCTTTATGGACGATGGGGTGTTGTATAGGAGAAGCTTCGACAATGAAGCTCTAAGATGCTTAAGTAATGAAGAAGCGCAGATAATAATGCAGAAATCTCATGAAACTGAGCATCAAGGGAAGCGAAAGTTATTTCGACATATACATGAGGGAGGTTATTATTGGCCTACGATGGAAGCTGACACGGCGGAGTTTATCAAAAGATGCAGTATTTGCCAACTCCATGGGAATGTCATACAGGCGCCCCCACAAAGAGTTGCATAGTATAGTAGCCCCGTGGCCTTTCCATAGCTGGGGTCTTGATCTGATCGGCCCCATAAACCCTCTATCTTCGGGGAGGCACAAGTACATTATTACCACAACTGAGTACTCGACGAAATGGGTGGAGGCGGTGCCATTACGAAACTATGAAGGCGAGACCATTGCCGCGTTCATCAAAGAGCACATCATTTGTCGGTTGGTGCGCCCATGATCATCCGTTCGGATAATGGCACCTCCTTTATCAATCAGAAGGTGGGGGACCTACTAGCCAAGTATAACATAAAACAACAGGCGTCTACCGAGTATTATCCCTAGGGGAATGGGCTAGCAGAATCCACCAACAAGACATTGCTACGCATCCTGAGCAAGATTGTGTACGACCATCACCGAGGATGGCATGAGCAATTACCCTTAGCGCTATGGGCATACAGGATCTCGAAACGCAGCTCCACGGGAGCGTCACCTTATTCCTTGGTTTATGGGGAGGACGCGATTTTACCCGCCGAAGTAGCAATACCATCCGCGAGACTGGTAGTTGCAAGCCATAATGAGCCAGACGATGCCCATCGAATCGCACACCTAGACGCGCTCGCGGAGAGAAGAGCTAAAGCGGATCATTTCACTGACACATACAGAGCCACCAAAGCGCGGTACTACAATAAAAAGGTGATACCTAGGGACTTCGAAGTAGGCGATTTCGTGTTGAAGATTGCGAAGCAGCAAACTGGCGCGGACCATATATTGTACGAAAGGTAGCGGCTAGTGGGTACTACTACTTGAGTTATATGAACGGGAAGGAAATTGGAACGCCAATAAACGGCAAGTGGATCAAGCTTTATTATAGCTAGTACCGGAGGTGTACGCGTTCTTTTACTTTTATGTTATCTTATATGTCTTGCATTAAGAATGAATGGAAGTACTATTATCAGTTTTAATAACACAGTATTGGAGAATTGAGCTAGACAGGTTCCTGCAATTTCATCAAAAAAATTCAAATTGTTTGGTAAACTTTTACTGGGACACGCTCGGTGGTCTGCCTGATAAAGCGGCCACCCTCAGACAGGCGTTATACCAACGTTTAACAACACATCATTGGAACATGCTCGGTGGTCCGCCTGATAAAGCGGCCACTCTAAGACAGGCGTTATACCAACGTTCAAACACCTCAATTATTGGAACACGCTCGGTGGTCCGCCTGGTAAAGCGGCCACCCTAAGACAGGCGTTATACCAACGTTCAAATAACTCAATCATCGGAATATGCTTGGTGGTCTGCCTGATAGAGAGACCACCTTAAGACAAGCGCTTACATAACACATTTACCAAAACATGATAGGAGCATTTTGCCAAAACAGACTGTCTATTACTTAACAAATTGTTGGTCCATTACTCACGTGGTGAGTATTCCAAATTTGTTGTAGCGCTTCGTAGTCCTCCCGCCTGTGTGTGACTAGTAATTCAGCTTCCTCCTTAACCGACTCCAGTCGACCAATTTCACGATCAAGATCTAGAGGGGTAGCCACACTCGGGGTGGAGGTCAAAGTAATAAAGTAGCCGCGTAAACGAAAAGCCATTAAAACAGAAATAGTAGAAGATGGGCAGAGATGAATTATGTCTACACTACCAGAGAATAAGCAAACTCATACGTAGAATGTGTAACACACGAAACAAGAGAGGATATATACAGATAGCATTTATTGTCACATTTTTCAAGACTTACAGACTCTTCGAAACCTTAAACTAAACAGGTCAACGGAGAAATGTACGAAACAACACATAAAAATGGCAAAGTGATTCATCACATAAGTGAAGGGCGCACCCGGCATCATACATAGAAAGAGTCGAGAACACTCGCCTAGCCCTGCACTCGCGCTGACGAACAAGCATTTCCCCGCTTAGTTTACAGCCGCTCAACCTCGCCCCCTCCACCATCAAGCTCACTTCAGTAAATTCGACACAGGATTCGTCAGACAATTTCTCAAAGTGCAGAAAAACAATACTCAAAGCAAAAGTAGCCTTGCGCAAAGCGCGAATGTTGCACTCGACCTCCTCACGCGATAACGCCATTTCTGCTAAAATAAAAACAAAAAGTACACCCACACAATACATATTCGGATAGTATAACATAAATCCAATCAACTACACCACCAATATATATGGGGAAAACCTAAAAATTGTTAAAACCGCAATTAATACCGACACAATATCCAATAAAAAAGCAATAAATGTTTCAACCTCGGTCTCTCAAAAAAAAGGGGTGGTGGGTGGGGG
>JAJJMA010004614.1:1203-12072 GCA_023529015.1 Papaver nudicaule
AATAATACCCAGATATAAGTGTCGATAATTGCAGGAATTAAATTCATCCCACACAATTGCAGGAATTAAACACTGATAAAACCCAGGTATAAGTAGTGACTAATACACGGAAAAAAATCCAATCAGAACCGTCATCATTTGTAACTCCAAGAATCAAACAATACAAAGCAAAATGCAAATCAATCCACAGATTCTCAAAGAAAAACAATTGAGAAGATATCTCGTGGGCCACCCACCTCCATTAAGTGCATTACGTGTCAAGGAGAATATCCTTTTCTTTCCATCTGTAAAATTGAATAATTTCAGCGCATGAACTATGTGTGTCTGTCGGTTTGAGAAGTATTTCGCATACCCAATCCTTCCAGATCTCGGATAATCCCAATCCCTACAAAAACCCTAAAGAAAAATTGGTTTCCGACTGAGATTCCGGGATTTATATCATAAAGATTTAAGTAGTGAATCGGAAAGGTATTCAGACTCAAGATCCCCTTTTCAAAACCAACAGCAACGATTAGGAATTCATCATGGACTCAATTGAAGAGAAAATCGAGATAAAGATACAAGGAGGCAAATTCAAACAATTTGATATCATCGAAGAAGCATCATGGTTCGGTGATCATCACTATTACAAAGATATTCAATCATCTACCAGATATCTCACAATAAATCACTATTACAAATCAATTTTCACAATAAAATTAAAGAAACCTACCAGATCTGGTGGTGGTGTTGCTGTTTTATGGATACGGTGGTGGCGTTTCTGTTTTGTGGTGGTGAATATGGTGGTGTTGCTGTTGGAGATGACAATGGTGCTGTGGTTGTTGGTTGTGGTGATGGATACGGCGGTGTTGTTTGTGGTGGCGGTGGTGGTGTTGCTGTTTGTGGTGGTGATGAACCGATGATGTTGCTGTTTAGAAGATGGAGATGGAGATGGTGGGAGGAAGAAGGAGATGGAGATGGATATGGTCGAGATGGAGAAGGAGGAAGAAGCTGATAAAGAAACTGGAGGGATAATTAGGTCCAATTAAATGTGACGTGTCGTTTGGGTATTAGATAAAGTCTTACTTTTTACCGTCCTCTAGGACCTGGCCGCAAGCGGCCAGGTCCATATAATCAATTTTCTCATTTAACAACCCCAATTATACTAGCATATGCCAACTATACTGCCCTCGAACATATGGACTTGGTCTCCCATTAAACCACCCTATCCCCCTCGAATGCAACAAAAAAAAAAAAGTAACACTCGATTGAGACCATCATCGAATTTTTTGGCGTAAACTTCTCCAGGAGATATGATCATAAATACAATATAGCTTTTCTGTTTCATCAGATCAGTAAAAGATTTGGTGCTGAAAAAGTTAAGAACTCATATCACGAATGTCATCATCCAACTACTTTATCACTGTGCTATGGCGATGAATTATTCAAAAGTTAAGAACTCATATCACGAATGTCATCATCCAACTACTTTATCACTGTGCTATGGCGATGAATTATTCATTTTCTAGCTGAGAGCCGGACTCCTCAGCTAGTGAGCTACAATTGCACTTGCACCCAACAAGTGACATTGCCAGTCCCAGTACGCTCCCCATAGTAACGTATCCATGGTGTCGATATCAATCAAACAACTTTAGTTTTTCAAAACAATGGGCTGAAAAAGAAAACGAACGTTAGCCTGCTGCCTTACCCGACAAAAAGAATGTTTGATTAGTACCACGTAGGGACACAACACTCACTCACGTGGCTTCACCTATGAAAATCTTCCACGTAGCAAAACCACTCCTGCAAAATGTGACACCTCGTCTGTATACATACATTGTATCCTACGGAGGTACATAATTTAACGGTGTTAACATACTTACACGTGCACATAAGATAATATGACACGTATCCACGTAGGCCTCTGTCTTATCGCCACGAGACATCTGAATTATTTATGGGTGTACTGAAGTAACTGAACTAAACTGAAAAGAAAAAAATAAAAATAAAAATTAAATCTTAGATACTGTTTACAGTAAATAAATTAAAGATTAGGTACAGTACTCTTTTAAATTTTGGTCGGTCACGATCGTGCTTGATACCCCAATTAGGGGGATTTGACTTGATTAGAGAATGGGCATTATCTAGAAAACAGTAGTAGCTGCATCTGCTTAATCTTATGGTGTACAATCTAGTATATAGGAGATTGGACATGCACATCAGCTAGTAGGTAGGAGATGTTTTTGTGCCTTTGGCGAGATTGGTCAACTAGAGGCTGAACCATTCAACGAATAAGAATATAGCTGGTAGATGTCACTGTAGTAGAGCGGTAAAGTCGTTGGGTGATGACACTGGTGACCTGAGTTCGAAACTTGTCTACATCGGGGTGGAGGAAATTTTTTATTTATTTTTTTGCCCAGCTACCTGGGCTCGTAGGTAGGCTTCGGTCCAACTTTAGGCATAATCAACATGTTAGAGTGCATAGAGCAGTAGTATGGTGTAAAAAAAAAAGGGCAAATTTCTAAAATGGCCATAAAAATTATTGCTAATTAATATGTCGGCCGTTATTTGAAACACTTTTACAAAGTGGCCAAACCGTTAAATTTTCCGTCTGGGCCCACCTATCCAGTCAAACTCATTGACTGGGTCAAGATTCCCTATTCAATTTACCTTCCTATCCCTAACACTAATCCACCGCCCATCCGATAGACGGTGATAGATCGAACTTCTACACGTGCCTAACACACTAAAATCCCTTTGAACTTAACGAAAAAAGCATTTTCGTTCTCTTCTTTCTTCTTCTTTCTTCTTCACCCTTTCTCTGTTGTTGTTGCTGCTGCTGCTGCTTTTCTAGGTTTAGGATTTCTGTGAGAAAGAAGAGACAGAGTTTAAGAGGAAGAAGAAGAATCAGACGAAGGGAGTTGATAGGGAAGACGAAAATCATCAGAACCGGTTAATTTTTGGTTGATGGTCAATCTGAATGGTGTATAGTCGTATTACAAGACATCAATAGAGGCAACTAAGTAAGATTTCATGTTTCTTTTTCGTTTCATTTGAAAACCCATGCTTAGAATATCATCCTTGTCATACTGCGTGCTTTAATTTTAGGGTTTTTCCCCTTTTTCAAATTTCTAGGGTTTATCTTTTTTTGCCCCTTTTTAAAATTGAACAATTGAGGTGTTTTTAATGTGTTGTTATCACTGCTATGAGATGAAATGTGAAGAATCAACAACAACGGTCTTTGTTGGTATTTTTTTTTTTTTGATAAGGCTAATGGAATCTCAGCTGGGATGATTTGATGATTTGGTGATTTTTCATTTATGGCAAGGGATTTTGATGTGGTGTGGCTGCTGCAAAGTGATGTGTCTACTTGATGATAGCTTGGTTATTGGTCTGCAAAGTGATTTTTCAATTGCTACTACTACAACAACAACCAACAGCAACAACAAACAACAACAACAACAACACAACATATGCGACCAGCTGCAGGTTTTTCTAGTTTGTGTATTATCTGAAGGCATTATTGCTTGTGAAGAATCCACACAGCCACTGTTAGTATTTGATAGTGAGGCTCTATTGAAGAATCTTACTGGTTTATACACAGGTGGTTAATTTCTATACAGATGGATTTTGTTTACTTTGCTAAAGTGGCCTATAGGATCATGGTGACAGTTGCAGTATGAGGCAAATTTCTGCACAGTTTGAGGCACACCAGTTGATCAGCAATTTTACTACTGGTGTTGTGTGTCTACTTATTATGACCAGTAGCATTGTGCGGTGTTGTTGGATTAAAATATTTCAGGGTCCAACAGTTGGAGTTTGATCTTTTCTGGCGAGATTTGATTGGGTATTTGCAGTTAAGTATCAAGGCAAACTGAAGCACTATACCAGTGCTTAGTTTTAGGGGGAATGTTAAATCAGTTGTGTTTTCTTCAGTTCAGTTCTCTGAATAGTTGAGATTCAGGTGAAGCAGTTGGCTAGAACTGTTTTAACTCACCAGTTAAATCAGTTGTGTTTAACTGGTTTAACTCACTGAGTCAATGAGGAGGGGTAATATGTCTTTTAGCATGTGGGTTAACTGCCATCTAGTGGGTTAACTTCCGTTACCCGTTTTTTGAATAAAACGGGACGGAAAAGGTCAATGTCGGCCACTTTGTAAAACTGTTTCAAATAACGGTCACTTTGATAATTAGCAAACGTACTGCTTGATCTCTCTCAAAGATTGCATGAATTCATTAGCCATTTTTTGTCCAGAACTAACAGATCCATCAGCAACGATAGCAATGAATGTGGTTGTAACATCAATATCTTCAACTGGAATAAAATTCCACACCATATTCGTTTAACTTGAAAGAAAATTTGAGTATAGTAGAAGAAGAAATCAATGAATACTCAATTCATTAAGTTGCATTTGGTTTGACAAGATTGGAACCCTTTTATAGACAAACTTTAAAAAAATATCTTTTAAGTTCATATAACGGAGAGCAAAGAAATGTTATGCAATTGAAGGTAGAGTGTGAGACGGGTGTAAAGAAAAAATAAGGTAAAACAAGTAATATTTATCTGGCGAGTAATCAGTACCCGCCTAAAAAGAAGGCAAGTACTGAGTACTCGCAAGAGGCGGGTTCTAAGTACTCGCAAGCTAAACCTTGTCTATGGAGGGGTGTAGTTCTACACCCAGGTTCACCCGAACTTAGCTCTAGTCTGAAATGTACGAAATTGTTGAGGCAATTTATATCGGTAGACATAAATGGTTACACTATAACACCCCATTTAGTCGAAGTAATTAAAAAAGATAACTCAATTCCAAGAGATTGAATTCCGTCTTCAAAAATATTATGTTTGGTTGAGGTAAACCTCATTACTTTTGTTTTTTCCACGGAATCTAATTCTATTGCAATAGAATTGTGTTGTTTTGAATTACCAAGAGTTTGAAGGATCCAACGGACTGCTAGACCCACTCCTAGCCCAACCACATAATACCAATATACGTCCCCAATTTATCCATCTTTGGGTCGGATATGGAGTTTATTTTAAAAGGCCTCGGTACTATTTTAGGAGATTCTACAACTTAATTATTAGGCACCACCTAAAACCACTCTTATTCTATGTGAGACTAATCCTCATAGCTTTGGTCGAGCCAATCCTTAACAGAGTGCATTGACATGTTTGATTCAGGGACTTAGGCTCATTCCCTACAAATTCAATTACCAAGCCTTCAATCTCCTGAACCAAACATGTTGTAATGTGGTTACTTTCTCCTCTACATTCTAAAACTGCTTGTTTATTTATTTATCGGCATTATATCGATCCTTTATATAAAAAGAAATTACATCTAGACTAGAGTTTAACCTATAAATTATTCCTTTTTCAATTTTACTTTTTCCATTGATTACTCCATAAACATACATGTAATCTTTGGTTTAAGTTAGTGGTGTTACACTCATTCACTGTATATGAATCACTAACTTCTTTTTTGTTTTCAAAAAAGAAAACCCCATTTTTAGTAAACATTCTCCTTCCACTAAATGAATAATGGGTGTGCATTATAGGTGAAACCACATCACCCCTTACGTTTCTTAGATTCTTAAAATCTTTTGCTTCATTTGATAATCAAAACAAAAGCCGTTTCTCAACTCTTGTTTTCTAGAGTTCGATTAGTCAAGGGTTTTTCTTCACCATGTTAAAGGATCCAATAAATTGGATGCACTTGGACCTGGTTACACGTGACCTTGAAATTTTTTAAATTAAAAAAAAAACCAAATAAAAAATGACTTTTGTTAATGATAGTTTATATCTTCATTAATTCAGGGTTTAACTTGACACTTTCATGGATGGTTCATCATTTAACACTTGTATTTGCATGAATGGCTCATATCATTATGCATGGTTGTTACATGCACCTAAGGTTGCTTGAGTTGTATGAATATCGTGCATTTGAAACCCTCACGGAATATTCATATACGACAATTAGCTGTAGTTGAATTTTTGTGAGCATAATCTCCATGTATCTGGTATGAGGTATCTTCATTTTGCTTATGAGGTTTTGGATTGGAGAACGTTTGGTGAAGAATTTGGGACGATTCTGAAGGAGGATAGTAGACAGAAGATTTATTATTGCCTGTAATTTTAACACAATATTGTTTTGTTTCTTGTTTGTTGTTTTGGTTTTGTTGGTTGGGGGTTAGGGGCCTTTAATCTCTGCTGATTGTGTCAAAATAAAAACCAAGCCAACCTTGAGATCAAGATTATTATTATTATTATTATTATTATGAAAACCAGGCATTTTATTAGAATAACAAAATAAGAGTTTTACACAGTACTGGTTGGGAGCCTAGCTACAAGCTGCGCTCCAACCCCTTTTTGAATAGCGATGCCTATTCTAATAAAGAGGTAATTTCCAACATTTATAGTAGCATCATGCCTGGCCATTATTATTATTATTTTAATATGTGAAAGGTTATAAGGTTAGACCGAAATCCATTATCTACAAATCCAGGTGGGTAGGAAAAGAAATAAAGAAAAACGTCTTCCACTCCGATGCAGATATATTTCTAACTTAGATCGTCAGTGTCATCATCCAACGACTTAACCACTGTACTACATTGACATATGCCTTGAGATCAAGATTAGTATCAGGATCTGACAGTGTGTTTGCTGGCTCCCAAGCATACCAGTACTACTAATCGGGACTTGAGGTGAAGCAGATACATGCATGTATATTATATGAACCTATATGAACTGCAGTTGCACGAGCTACTCTGATCGAGTTCCATTATTTAGCTTTAAGCTTATCCAAGAAAGCTTGAAACTTGATCCAAATCATTATGCAGGATTAGCCATTTTAGCCATATATTAGTAGTTAATTAGCAGCTGGTAAAGAGACACAATGCCCTAGACATTGGTCCCATGGTCATGACAGGAGCCACGAGCTCCACTTTATTTGTTTTGTACCGTTAGTTCCAACGGCTACACAAGCAAGCATATTCCACACTGCCGACCCATCCTTGCTATTGGTCAAGTGACTCAACGTTTGAATTTTGGTATTCAAATTTCGTAAAAAAAGGGTTTGATTTTGTCCATTTTGTGATAATTAACTCAATAAATATGTGGAATTGAATAACTTTTTGTTACTAGAAGCTAATAATGGTTTGCACGTACATACTTCATTTTGCAGTGTACAATACGTGTAGAAATACACGTACAATACTTGGTACATGTACATCAATATCCAATCCAGTTTCATGCACATCTTATATATATTTCTCAATTCTCATAATGTATGAAGTTACTCTTAATCTTAATCCTGCAATTATGCATTCGTCAAACACAAACTTTAAAATTATGACTACTGAAATAATGTTTAAAAATATATGTTGGTGTGTGCATAACGTTACAATAAGCATGTGCCTTTCAAGCCATTTGATGTCACAAGTCGAATGACTTGTTCATTAGAACGTATCGTACCAGATGTCACTGCAGTATAGTGAAAAGAATCTTGACTTTCTTAGTAAAAAAGATTTTCACCGTATCTTTCTACATTACTTAGTCGATAAGACTCAAAAATATCAATGTAGATAGACATAAATGCTATCAAACCGTGTGTGACAGTACAATAATCATTTTTGGAGTAACACCCAAACCATAATTACACCGTCAGGTTTAACGGTGTAATTACGTGCATAATTTAAGGTCATTAAAGTCAGAACAATGCACCGCTCTTTCGATGAAATTCTCTACAGCTGTCAGATAAAATTTTAAAAAAGTCGTTAACGTTCCGTTAGGTCATTGGTTAGTCAATGCTCAGTTGAAGTTTGTGTATAAATATAGCCTTAAGCTTCTCTGATTTAGTCTTTCTTCTTCCTAGACTCACTCCATTATCCAAATTTAGACAACAAAAATCAAAATCAAGAAGAAATTCCAAACCCCCCCACCCAACTCAATCAATTCAATGGAGAAGAAACTCAATTTCATTTCTTGATCATTTCATTGCTTCTCCTTCTGATTGTGTTAAGCTCAAAAATTTGCACTCATCTGGTAAGAATTTCATACAGTTTTTGAGTTGTTTTTCACTCTGGGTTTGTTTCATTTAGGTTTCTTTAAGGTTCTTTAGGGTTTTGTTAGATAAAGTTTTGATTTTTGGGAAAAAAAAAAGAGTGGGTTTTGAAAAAAATTTGAGGGCATTTTCCTAATTTCTTGATTAGGGTTTGTTCTTGAGTTTTTTTGGTTTGATCAGAGGGTTGTTTTGATTAAAGGGTTCTTGTGGTTTCATTAGATCTTCAATTTGAGGCGATAAAGATGAGATTTTTCTAGGGTTTGTGTTGTGAATTTTGGGTTTTTATAGTAATTTGGGGATAAACAGGGGTTTCTTAAGCCCGAACACCCGGCCCGAATAACCGACCCGATCAGGATTCAAATTTTATTGAACTGAAACAAAATGTCTAGTGCTGGTGCAACACTTAGGATTCGAGATGAATCAGTTCATTACCCTGGTTATTTTCATGGATTACCTGGTTCGGGTTCGAAAGAATCGATACTTATTTACCTCACTGTGGGTGGTTCTGTGATTCCGATGCATGTTTCGGAGTCTGATTCGATTGCATCAGTGAAGTTGAGAATCCAGACATGTAAAGGTTTTGTTGTAAGGAAGCAGAAGTTAGTGTACGAAGGCCGAGAGCTGGCTCGGAACAATTCTCTTGTGAGGGATTACGGTGTCACAGATGGGAATGTTCTTCATTTAGTCCTCCGGTTGTCCGAGCTTCAAGTTATTACTGTTAGGACTGTTTGTGGGAAGGAGTTTGAGTTTCAGGTTGAGAAATGTAGGAATGTAGGTTATGTTAAGCAACAGCTAAGGGCTGTCTCCGTGGTTGTAGATAAAGATCAAGAGTTGGAGTGCAACGGTGAGAAACTGGACGATGATCGCGTTCTTGTTGAGGATATTTGTAAAGATATGAATGATGCTGTCATTCACATCTTGGTTAGGAAGTCGTCGGCTAAAGTTAGAGGGTTAAAACCTGTTGACAAAAATTTTGAGTTGTCAATTGTTGCATCAGATTCAAATGAAGAAGCTGTAGTTGTAGAGAAAGAAGAGAAGCCGCAGAAGAAGAATGACGAGCTTCTAGCTGTAAATAAGAGGAAGCCTTTTAGTAGGGATTTCTTGCTGGAACCGATTATTGTCAACCCGAAGATTGGATTATCATCTGTCATTAAGGATATGATCCATTCCACATTTGTCGGGTTGGAGAAAGGTAAACAGCCAGTTAGATCTGCTGAAGGTTCTGGAGGAGCTTATTTCATGCAAGATCCTTTGGGTGACAAGTATGTCGCTGTGTTTAAGCCGATTGACGAGGAGCCAATGGCTGTGAACAACCCCCATGGGCTACCCTTGTCATTGGATGGTGAAGGGTTGAAGAAGGGAACAAGAGTAGGAGAAGGCGCACTAAGGGAAGTTGCAGCATATATTCTGGATCACCCAAGGAGTGGACCACGATCATTTTGGAGCAACGAACAAGGGTTTGCTGGTGTGCCGCCTACAGCTATGGTGAAGTGCTTGCACAAAGGTTTTAACTACTCCGACTCCTATCAGTATGCAGCACAGAACTTCAAGATTGGATCCCTGCAGAAGTTCATGAGCAATGACGGTAGCTGTGAGGATATGGGCCCTCGTGCATTTCCATTAGAGGAAGTGCACAAGATCTCTGTGCTGGATATGAGGTTGGCCAACGCTGATCGACATGCAGGCAATATTCTGTTGAGCAAAGATGAGGAAGGTCGTACCGTGCTGATTCCAATTGATCATGGATACTGCTTGCCTGAAAATGTAAGTTTACTTATCGTTCTCTATGTTTGTAAATCAAATTTTTATCTGTTCATGTTAGTATGTTATTCATCAGTATATTGCTCGATTTTAGGTCATGATATGTAGTTTTTACATCTGGTAGTTTCAGTGTTATCACATTAGGAATCTGTGATGTGTGTGTTGGATTGTAGGTACTTCTGTCACGAAAAAATGCAAAATTTTCTTCGTCAAGATTTCCCATTTTCTATTTTGCAAGGAAAAGCATATTATTAGATGTAATTTTGTATTATCCTCTACACGATTGCACCACTCTACTAACAAGTCAGTGCAAAAGCTTATTGTAGTACTGAGTTCGAAACTTATCATTTTTTGCAAATTTCTGATGCACAATTTTAACAAGTTTATGGTTCTAGGATCCCTTGGAATGAACTTTATGTTTGGATATTAACATCTCTTTCTCCATCTTCTCCTGGACTTGCAGTTTGAGGACTGCACTTTTGATTGGCTCTATTGGCCTCAAGCCAAGCAGCCTTATGCCCCTGAGACCATCGACTATATTAGATCACTAGATGCTGAAGCTGATATTGCACTTCTGAAGTATCATGGATGGAATGTTCCACTGAAGTGTGCTCGCACTCTCCGTATTTCCACCATGCTGTTGAAGAAAGGGGCAGAGAGAGGGTTTACTCCATTCGCCATTGGAAAGATCATGTGCAGAGAAACCCTAAAGAAAGAATCTGTGATCGAGGAGATTGTCTGTGAAGCTCAGGACTCGGTGCTCCCAGGCACAAGTGAAGCTACTTTCCTGGAATGTGTTTCTCAGATCATGGATCGCCGCCTCGACGAGCTCTAACGAGATGAGCTGACATAACCCGAGGTACATGTGTATGTAGATATTAATAAATAATATGGATATTTCTAAGGTACATATTGACGTATGTGAATGATGATGGGTCCATTTTCGGATGGACGGCGCTTGATGTATGTTACTTTTACTAGGCTGCTGAAGATTGTGACCCCCTCTTACGACTTTTATGGTTTACAAAGTTCGCTTGGTTAGAACTTTTGTGTTGCGAACACCATTAACAGGT
>JAJJMA010004623.1:1749-11971 GCA_023529015.1 Papaver nudicaule
AAACAACACACAAAGAAAACAAAAATCACACCAAAAACCCTATGTTTTTCTTTTTTTTTCCCCTCTTTTTCTTCTCTCTCAACCCAAAAAAACAAACCCAAAAATCTGATTTTCTCTCTCTATAACTTATCTAAACACCTATTTATTTACTTAACTCTAATCTTATTATTAACTCTAATCTAATGATTAGCACTAATGAAATAAGGGTACTTTGGTATTTTAAAAAGTTGAAAAACTAAGTGGACCACTAACATTACTAGTTTGAAGTACTAAAGGGGAAGTAGAATTATCAGAGGGCTCAAAGCACGTTTCATCTAAAAAGCATCTCTTATACTAAGGTTAAGGCCTTGAATTGTGATGACACCGAGGATAATATTTCTTTAAATGCTTGTTATGATTCATACATATGTGGTTTGAAAAGCTACATGTTATAAATTTTAGCAAAAAAGGAAATTCCAAGAGGGAAGAGAATTATGTTCATGTTCATAAATTTAAAGAAAATAGCTAGGAGGATATGTAGCAAGATTGAAGTGTCAAATATGCCAGAAGTTTCGGGAGATTTGCCATGTACCATGTTTACAAACTCATTGATTAGATACTCAAATGCTTGTTAAAGTGGAAATGTGCCACATGATTTGGAAATAAGTATATAAACCCATGCAAGTGGGAACAAGAAGTCATTGTGCCGGCATGCCCAGCACCAGTGTAATTTGAGATTACATAACCCAGCCCAGCACCAGTGTTTTATCGACATCATCTAAAACTGATGAAACAATCCATCCCAATGGATACGGAAGCTCTCGACTACTGGATTCTATTCGTCTGAACCACCAAGTAGTATCTCACTCAAGGTGTATTCCAATCAAACACATTAGGGTTTGTGAATTTAGTGATCCCAGCATTTAAACTCTTAGCTCAAGGTCCACTTACGGATGTTGTCTTTGCACTCAGCTGCTCGACATGATCTCTCTGCAAGGTCTCGTGTTTTCTACTTGTGTAGACCGTTGTTTGACTATTACATTTATCTTCCAACTTATTACTAACGATAGAATAACCAATAAACTAAGTTGGTTGTGCACCAAAACCGCCTAGAGATCAATCATAAACTTTCTAAATAGTAAATACAATCGACAATGATTAAACTTTAAAAATAAAAATAAACTTGTTAATAATCAAAGCTTCGCGCTTAGAACATTGAATTCATCGTTAATCAAAACTTGTTCCTACAAATGAGCACATTCTAAGACATATAGCGCCACCATCTGCGTACCACTTTAAATCGTTGAGTTAAAAAAATTAACCAACGGTTTGAGGTTTTTCCTTTAGTTGATCATGGATATTGACTGCTCTGGTTTGCAGATGATTATATTGATTTAGCAGATCTAAGGACTTTTAATTGAGCAGGGGCCACTGCAATGTCGAGAAACGTGTGCGAAAATGATGTGGGTGTTGAACAATAAACATGCGTATATTCCTCTGCGACACATAGTATAAAGCTTTTTCACAGTTCCACCAAACAAATACCCATCTCCGGACATGCTTATAGTCATGCTTACGTTCTTCGGAGGATGTTGACTTACTTGCAGAAATAATTAAGGTGCGGTTTTACAATGAGTTTTTCCTGCATGGTGCGAAGAATAAAAAGGACTACTGGAAGAGATTTTTATGAAAGTTATAGAAATTAAATGAGCTATATATACGAGCTTTAACTATGATCTGCGGGTGAGTTTTCATGTATGTGTTTTTCTATCAGAGAGATTACTATACAACTCCTCTTGTTGTGATCTTTCGTAAAAGAAAATCGAGAAAAATAAAATAAATATTATTTTTGAAATCTAAAGCTATACGAAAATCGTAAGTAAAGAAGTCGCAAAATAACTTGAAATTAAGGAAGTGTAAGTAACTGAATGCGGTAAAAGCTCTTAAGAGGACATGATTTGGAAAATAAATGACCTGCAAATTTAAAGTGCCAAAATAATGAATGCACAGAATCTTTAAATGAAAGCAGTAAACATGCAGGAATGTGAAGGGATGCTCTAAATTATGCCGCAAATTAAAATGCTGAACTGTAAAGAAGATACAAAGATTTTCAAGAAAACAATAACGAGTAAAAAAAGATCATCAATTTTTTCCCGATCGTGTAAGGTTGAATCGAATCATTCCATAGTCGGCCCCAAATTTCATATGTGAGAAATGTACTAAGCTCAATAAACCCGACCTATTTCTACTTCAACGCTACCAAATATGAAAAACACTGAATAAGTACCCAAAGGAAACTTTCATAAAATCTAATTGTGATCTAAGTGGTAAAACTCTTCCTCCCAACAGAAAAAGGTCTAGCCTCTCTTAATAGAATCATCGAGCCTATATATACAGAGGATCATGAGGACATGACCCCTCAACTAACCGGTGTCACACAACTATACCATTAGATCGGTTGGTTGCGGCAAGCTGCAGAGGCAAGATCGAATGTTCTGCGGTTACGTACAAGATTGTTTAATACTCTAAGTATTAGGCTCCAGGCGACACGAGAAAATATGGAATACGATATCCAAATCTCTTGCATTATTGAGAAAAATGACAAACGTACGTAATTAAGCTAATTTTGCCCATATATGGTGCTTCTTTTGATTAAAAGCCGTAAACTTTGTTCATTTCTTTTATTAGGCTCCAGGCTACACGAGAAAATATGGAATACGATATCCAAATCTCTTGCATTATCGAGAAAAAAGACAAACGTACAATATTAAGCTAATTTGGCTAATATATGGTCCTTCTTTTGATTAAAAGCCATAAACTTTGTTCATTTCTTTTAATCTGTAAATTAATAAATTAAACACAAGCCAAGCAAGAAAAATGTGAATGATACTCATGGTTCGATCGATACTCATGGAGCAAAATTAATTTGACTCTGGCCGTCTCATTTGACTACATAGAATCTCAAGAACACCATTCAACCTGTGAAATCATCATCTCTGAAACCATTCATCCCTGAAATCTTAGTTCACATAGGATATTTTTAGGTTTTTTCTTCGGTTTTCGATGATGTATAACATTGTTACGTCCAATAGATTAGTTTCTTTAGGATTCCATTAGGTATTCCAATCAGTTTTCGGTGCTGTATAGCACTGTTAGATCCATTTAGCTTAGATCCTCTTAGGTTTCATCAGGATTTCTTTCATCGAACATGTCTTCTGAACAAAGATTCATTAGAATAGATCGCAAAACCTTTAGGTTTTCATGTAGCGCCTATACCCCAAACTCTAGCATAACTATTTCTGAATTCTTTCCATCTGGTTCTTCTCATGGCACCTTACCTATTTCTCTAGCAAAGGATCTGCAACAAATACTCTTTGAAGTAGCCAAAAATGGTGATGCAGGAAGAACTCATTGGAAATATGAGGACAATCGGATCTGGTTTATGGCTAATAAACATTCTAATAATATGGGTTTCCATATGCACATCATGATTTCAAGATCAAAATCTAATGTAGGTCCGGTTTCATTCTTCATGCCTTCTGGTAATGTTTTTGAAGGATGGTTTAAACTTGCAGAAGCACTTGAGAGTTTAATCATCTACTCCTCTTCTATTCAGAAACCAACTCATCATCCTTTACCCCATCAATATTCTATACCCAGAACCTATTCCACAGTCAAACCAACCTATGCTGAAACATTACAAAAGAATGTTATAACTAAGAGGCCAAATCCGGTTCATAAAGCCAATTTCATGGCTTCACCTTTTCATTGTGACAGATTCTCTAATAGAGTTCATTCCCCGATACATAACTCCAAAGCCGGGGAGTTTGTAAAGGTGAAATCACTCACTGCGGGAAATAACTTGGGGAATTGGGAAAATACATACATTATTTCCTCGCCAATCAAATTTGATTTATGGCATATCGTTTCTCCTACAATATCCATACTCACTAATTGTCAATCAATAAAGCTTTTTCCAATAAATTCATATCAAGCTTTATTTCATTGGTGCGTTTGGATGCAGGATTTTAGAGAGGGGATTCATGGAACCAAGGGATTTGGTAGAATTATAAATCCCTTGGCCCGTTTGTTTGCCAAAATCCCTTGTATTCATGTTTCCCCTGGGAAACACTTTCCCAGCAAATCCTCCAAATCGAGTAACACCTCCCCCCCTGTTATTTGCTTGGAAACTTTCCAAGGGATTTGTGGCCCCACCAAAGTTAAACCCTAAAATCCCATATAAAATCATCGGTTTAGTTAGCTTTCCCCTCTTCATTTCTGCCTCCGCCCGCCATCATCCCGCCATATTTACTGCAAAGGTAAACCCTATTCATATCATATGATGTCAAGTTTAATTTTTAATACATCTTCCTTAATTTGATTATGTTTTAACGTGGGTTTTGCAGTATTGTTTATGTAGTTTGTTCTGGTTCTTAGGACTTCTTGATTCATCACCAAAATGATAGGGTCTTGTTTTTTGTATCGTACGTAGCTAACTAGTACTGTTGTTTCTTCTCCTTGATGCATAAAAGTGATTTAAAGATATAGATAGATATGTGTTTTTGTTTTTGCTTATGCTTGCATGGTTGCACACTAAGCACATAGCTATCTATTTTTAATATCAAAGATTTTAAATCCACCAACTAAGTTGAGGACGAGATAGTTAATATGGAATTTCAAAACAGAGCATTTGTGTAAATCCTAGGTTTGCCAAACAATACATGGAATTTCAAACAAAGGATTTGACAGTTTCCAGGGATTTTTTCTTGAGTTACCAAACGCGCCAGGTATTTACATAAATCCCGGGTTTTATAATCCCCTGGAATTATAAATCCCCTGGAAACGTAAATTCTGCATCCAAACGCGCCACATGTGAATACTTCTGAAATTTTGGAATTTACGTTTGTGCATGGTAATATTACTATGGCCATCAACATGTGGTGTTAATACCAAAATATCGACGGCCACGTGTCACTCACCTAAGGCCCGGGGCACGGAGAAAAATGAAGACGAAGTACTGAATACATCCTCCACGCGCTTTACCCCATCACGAGGAGCGATGGGAATCGAAGGTTATGATGAACCTACTCTAGCTAGGAATGAACATGGTAGACGCGTGTTGAAGCTGTTACTTCTCGAGCCTATACCACGACAGAGGGATAGGGAGACGTGTCGATCACCAAATGAGTCATCAAAGGATAAGAACCAGCGCATCGAGAGCATCGAAGAAGTTGTGTAACAAAGATAGATTCTCCAGAAGAGGTGTCGATTCAGGAGTGGACAACCAAAGCGGTGCAAGAAATCCAATTGTTGACAAACGACATCAAATGGAGAAGGAACCAAGCGTAGCAAAAACTAGTAACCTTCATAAACTACTATAAATACCCCACTCCACTGAGAGAGTGGGGGTCGAAAAAACTTTAGGTGGATAGACCGAGGAATACTCTCTATCCATTAGTCCACCAGAGATTGTAATAGTATGAATATCAGTAGTAACAAGAACTTACCCCGAGGATGTAGGCACACAATATGCTGAACCTCGTTACATCGGTGTGTTATTTATTGTTTTAGTATTGAGAACCGTTGAATGATGGTGGATCATTTAAACCATCATAATACATGTATTGGATAAATTGCAGACTCCGGTCGGCATCCTTTACTATGTGATCAACGACCCGATATATTCAGGTGAGTAGTCAAAAGCTTATATTAAGTAGTTTGATATGGTCATTCATGCCTTCTTTTGCTCCTCCAAATAATCCTCCTGTTATGGCGTGTTGATTTTTTTTTTGTTTTTTGTTTTAAATACAGGGGAACAATACGTTATGCCAGTGCTCATGCTCATGTAGAGACGCCAATTATCTTTAAAAGATGCCCCTCAAATGTAGAGGAGGTACTTTTCACTTTTTCGTACTTCCTTAGAAAGACTTAGTTGATCTCCTTGGTTAATAGAAATCTTATTGTTATATTCGATTAGGTTTTAACTTTTCAAAGCTAAACGACTCTACCTAACTAGTATTTAATAACGAGGTCTTGATTAATTACTTGTGGAACTTCTAGGACTTACTAACAAAGCCTATTGTTGAAATTTATATCACAATCTTGTAGATTGATTGATTGTTCTTGAATGACCTTATAACTGAAGAGAAGGATGTTAGAATAGACAAGCACATCATCCAACCAAGACTACATGATCCAACTTGTGCTTCACGATCCTCAAGTGGAGTCTTTCGAAGTCTAACCCTAGTTCACGAAGAACCCTAGGTTATATGGACGATATTTTTCTACACAAAGCTACATAACGTATAAGTGATAAAAAATTATGTTGCATATAGTCCTTGATTTATAGTAAATTATCAAATATAATTTTTTTTAAAGTTCAAAGTTATTTAATTTGGGCCCATGCAAGTTCGTGAACGTGAATAAAAGTTCATTAATTGCTTTGGCCCGACTACCTGCTTTGCCCAAGAAAGGAAACCAAAACTTGACCAAAAATAACCTTTAATCATGTTTTAAAGTATGGTTTACAAACTGGTTCACAAGCCCCAGTGTTCCGAAAAGTTCTAGGAACTTTGCTCTCTTCTAGACCCGTATTTAATATTTATACACACTTTTCAGCTTTAGTATTTCACTCATAACTTCTTTGCTATGCAACATAATGATTCTTGGTTTGTTAAATTTGTTTTTTCATCCACTACATGATGGTGATGGAATCATCCTCAATCCCTCAATCAAGTATTTTGAGTGACCTTGTTTCGATTGATAAAATGTAAGATAATTTGAGCCCAACAAAAGAATTAGTCTACATTACTAACCTTTGATGAAGTTCTTCATTAATGCCTTTGTGTGATCTTTGATCTTCGGTTTTCAAGGGAAACTTGATTCCATAACTGTACTACCTAAGCCAACCTAGTCTGAAACCGACTCCGGTGGATTAAATAAAAAATTGCTTTTTGGCATCTAAGTTTGACATTAGACTTGACATACCAACGCCAGTGGGATCAACCAAGCTACGCTCTAGCCATTATATTCCGAAGTCAATAGTAATCCATTTCTACTCAGATATATATTGAATTCAGAAGATTCTATTTATTGTGTAAAAGAGTCTTGCATCAGAAGCTTCAAGCCAGATGAATAATAATATTTCATCAATCGTTCATCCTCCCAATGCAGGTACAATTTTCCAACAATATTACCCAGACCTTAGACTATACCGTACCACAAAACTAATTGAATATCACACAACACATAATATTATTTACCATATTCTTGTCCAGTATTCACAATCAGGATATAGTCTTTTATATTCTCATGTCAGCTCTCCATCATCCTTAAAACACTTCATGTCGCTCACTGATATCATGATTTCTCATTTTCAAAGCAAAACGTTCAATGTCTCTCACTGATCTCAAGATTTTTCATTTTCAAAGTAAAACGTTTCCTATCCCTCACTGATCTCATATCTACTTTACAATCGCAAACAATAATGTTTGATCCATCGTTTCATCCTCCTAATCCAGATACAATTTTTCAACAACGTCACCCTGCCCTCGAACTCTATCGTACCAGGAAACTTTCTGAACGAAACACCATAAATTATTTATCATATTCTTGTCCGGTATTCACCAAAAAAAAAAAAAAAATACAACGCAAATATTCCTTGATTTTTTTTATTTTGCAAGTAAAAACATTTCCCAACCATCCCTCACTTGGTTTCAATTTTACTACACAATCATTACATCAAATATTCCCAAACATTCATCTCTTATCTCTCATCACCAATCACACGCATCATATTTTCTTCTACGACTCATCTACTCCCACTTGTCAAAATCAAAACCCCAAACAAAAACTCTAACCCATTCTCATTGGCTTAAAAAAAGTTCCAAATTAAAAAGAGTTTTTATGAAATCTAGACTCTGTAGACTCAATCCACCAACCTTATTCACTGCAAATTTTTTTTGCAATGCAAACATTCCCAAATCTTTTCATTTTCCAAGTAGAACTTTTCCCGACCATCCTTGATCTCACATTTACAACAGCATCAGTACATCAAATATTCCAAATCCTACACAACATATTCTCTTATACGACTCATCTATTCCCACAAGTCAAATTATTTACCGTATTCTTGTCTAATATCACATCGAACAAACGATCTTCTGTATTCCCACAGTCCATCAACCTTTTTTTTTCTTTTGGTGTGTGAAAGGAGTTTCTCTAAGACCTCCAAACTCTTGATTGGAGACTCAATCTATATACTTTATTCACCATAAAGAAATTTACAACGCAAACACTTCCAGATCTTTTCATTTTCCAAGTAAAACCTTTCCCAACCATTCCTCACTTGTTCTCAACTTTGCTGCATACAGTACATCAAATATTCCAACACGCTCATCTCTTATCTCTCATCACCAATCACCGCATAACATATTTCCTTCTACAGCTCATCTACTCCCACTCGTCAATACCAAGACCCAAAACAAAAAGTCCAACCCATTTTCATTGACTTAAAAGATTTTCTACATAAAATGAGTTTTTATAAGATCTTCAACTTCTAAAGCGGAGACTTAATCCACCAACCTTATTCACCATAAGAAATTTACAATGCAAACATTCCTGATCTTTTCATTTTCCAAGTAAAACCTTTCCTAACCAGTACATCAAATAACCAACACCCACACACCATATTCTCTTCCACGACTCAACTATTCCCACAAGTTAGTATTGTAGCCCAAATAAAAAGTCCAAACTCTAGAACATAGACTCGATCCATCGATTTTCTTCACCACAAAAACTTTACAATGCAAACATTCTCAAATCTTTTCATTTTCCAAGTGTAAACCTTTCCCAACCATCCCTTGATCCCAACTTTACTACACAATCAGCACATCAAATATTCCCAACCCACTCATCTCTTATCACCCATACCAAACCCCCCACTCATCTCTTATCACCCATACCAAACCCCCAAACAAAAAGTCCAACAAGTAAGACTCATTCTCATTGGCTTCAAATAAGTTGGACATCAAAACTTTGATGGCCACAATACACCATAAATAAGAGGAGCTCTGCCTTGATACGTAATGGCACATTTCTCCTTCCTTTTTCATTTCCACACAACAGATCCCCAAATTATTTCCACATTCCAAACCCTAATTTCTGATCTCCATCAACCCAAAAAAAAAACCTAACCTTTTTAGTTTCATTGTCACTGAAGTAAGAAGGTTAAAGATTCGATTTTTTTTGTAAAAGAAAGAGATGAGATTTAATGGATGAAGAACAATGCCAGAGTTACGCAGTGGAGCTCGTAGAGGTAGACCTAAAATCAAACAAGAAGTAGAACCAGAACCAGAAGAGAAAGTTATTGTGTTACCCTCAAGGAGAAGAACTAGAAGAATCACACCAGCAACAACAGCTAAGAATAATGTTGAGGGTAAGAGGATTCACAATGAGAGATTGATTGTACAGAAACAAGAAGTTGAAGAAGAAGAAAGGGTTTTTGTTGAAGAAGAAGAAGAAGAAGATTTGAAGGTTGAAGAGGAAGAAGAGGACGAAGAGGAGAAGAAGATGGATAGTGGTGATGCTTGTAAGAGTAAAAGTGCTGATAAAGGTGTGGAAGATGAAGGAAGTACACCCCCGATTCCTGAAAAGGTTAGGATTTTGAGAAATTTTTGTGATTTCTTTTGTTGTTGCATTTTTGGGTGTTGATTGCATTGTGTTTGTAAAAATGCCTGAATGAACTAAAAATGACTGATGTGTGTTGCTGATTATTACTTGTTTTTTTTTTGTTGATTTGTGGGTGTTAGGTTACAGTGGGAGGATCACCGATGTACAAAATTGAGAAAAAGCTAGGTAAAGGAGGATTTGGACAGGTATATGTTGGTAGAAGGGTATCAGGTGGAAGTGGGACTTCTGGTCCGACTGCTGTTGAGGTAAAAATGAGATATGATTGGATTGTTTCGATGATGATTGGCTTGTTGGTTTGGTTTTGATTCATTTTTGTTTGAATTTGTTGCAGGTGGCTTTAAAGTTTGAGCATAGAACTAGTAAGGGATGTAATTATGGACCTCCATATGAGTGGCAAGTTTACAAGTGAGTTTCGTGTTCGCTTGGGTTTGGATTCTGTGGGTGTAACTTATTGATTGATTGCTGAATGTGTACTGTTACTGTCATGGTTTTATGAGTGTGTAGAAGTGTTTACGATGTTTTTCTGTTTTGTTGTGCAGCACACTTGGTGGCA
>JAJJMA010004643.1:22788-40324 GCA_023529015.1 Papaver nudicaule
CCCACATTTCGATCCATTCTTAACAGAACTACGAAATTTAAATGTTCCAAGAGATAAGGAAGCTCTACTCACTTTTCTCCAATGGAAAATCAGCAAAACACAACAAGCAGTGACCACCATGCTTAAGGTCCCATTCATCTCACATTTAGCAAATGAAATCCAGCATCTAGTAGCTGCTTCTTTGCTTTGGCTGTAAGTGATAGGCCTCACACTCTCTACAACTATAACAGTAATAACTGGAACAAAAAAAAATTGAGCCACAATTAGAGAAGACTCCAGCTCAATTCATAAACTTGATGATGAAATTCTAAGAGTTCAGAAATTTATTGTTCAAAACAAACAAATTACTGGAAACCCATGTTTCAAATAAGATAAAGCAACATAACATGCACATACTAGTAGCATGGAAATGAGTTCATCACTGGTTCAAATAATCTAGTAAGTCCCGAACTCTAGATATCTTGTTCTTATGCGCCACAATTTCTTGGTCTAGTGATTTTGGAGCAAGATAGAGGAGTAGCAGTGCACAAGTGACGATTGGAGAAGAACTTGAGTTGATGATGATTCTTGTAAAATATTTAAGAAAGCCATTTTTTCGCATACATCTGGGAGTAGCACTGAAATACACTGAGATGTAAAATCCATAGATCTAAAACAATAATCTTCAAGATATTTATAATTGCATTCAAAGACCAACAGAAATTAAATGAAAACGCAGAAATACACACTTGTTATCAAAATTCTTGGTGGTAATAGTCTTCGATTTAGCTCTTTTCATGTTGAAATCTGCATAAAAAACGCTTGAATTGTTTAGAATATAATCTTTGAAAATCCGTAAGAGAGGTAGAGAAACTACAACAAGTTGAATAGGAATACTAAAGAAAAATGAAGCCCTTTGTAGAGAAAGCTCAACAGTACTATATGAAAAGAAAAAAAAAAGAATTACATATTAAAAAATCAGATGATGTAGAAGGAAAAAAAAAATAGAGACCGTATTAATAAACCAACTCCTTGCTAAATCCATGTACTCAATTCCTTTACCATATGCTACGCTGGGTACAGTTTTAATGAACCACAACAAAAACAAAATAAAATAAAATCAAAAGATCTGACCAATCCCTAAAACCACCAATCATAGACCAGATAATATTCAACCCATGATCTTGAATAATTTTGATCATCAAAATTTCAATACATTATAAAATCAGAAGGAAACCAACAAAATCATAAAGAAACAGATAACATTAGCTCATTATCGGCTAAATCAAGCTAAGTCCCAACTAGGGACTGTAAATGAGTAAGGATTTTTTAGAACATACTAACCCAGATGAAAATTGAAGAACAACCCATGGTTGTCTATGAATAGAGGTCGGAGTTTCAACTCTTCTTCTTCTTTAGCTACAAATCTTTATTGTTTTCATTTTACAGTTAGGGCTTCTCATCTTCTTCTTTCAACATCAAAATGAAAACGATTCAGATTTGTAGTTGCTTTGTCTGATTTGCATGAGTTGAAAAACAACATCCTCGTCTAATTAAATCAAGGGTTCTTCTATTAGATCCAGTGGGAGAAAAAAGAGAGAGCTTGAGAAAGAGGCGCAGAGAGACTTTGAGAGAGGAACGAAAAAGAAAAGTGAAGGGAGAGAAAAGCTAGGGTTTTCATAAAAAAGTATTGGACGCCCGGCAGAGGTTTAAGACTTGGTCGTACGGATGCAGCACAAGCTTCAAAGGTAAATGCAGCCCGCTACAGTTTTGGACAAGTGCAAATCTTTACATAGATGTAGCACAAGCAACAAAGAACCTAAAATTTTGGCCACACAAACAAACTGTGACAAAATAAATTCGCTTTAGACACGGTTATATATGTGGCCATACTCTTATCTATGGCTACTAACGATGGGTTGAGACTTAAATGTGGCCATACACTCATCTACGGCTACCTATTATGGATTTTGACTTGAACCATGACCAAATGATGCCCTAAGGCTACATAAAAATAAGAAACGTGGCCACAATAAGAGCATAAGTTATTTTTTGGCTTATAGCCACGGAAAAACCAAAAACGTGGCTAGGCTGTAACACGAGAAGTGTGGCCTATGTGACTTTTTGTACTAGTGTGCGTAGCTAGGCTCACCTGTCTGTTCAACAAACCCATTCCCAACATTTAAAAGGCTAAAGACAACCTCGGGTTGTTTCTGTGATCGGATCGGAAATGAGAATAAGTTAAGCGTTTGTGATCATTGTGAATGGAGTCATACCACTGTTTTGACACCAGAACAGACGTTAGGAGTGTCGGGACTGGAATCCTGGTTAATATTTCTTCGAAAATCAAATCATGAGGAAGGGGCTTCTTTCTTCTATATCGTCTTTTCTTCTTGATCTCAGTCATAGTTGTATCACCACTGATGTTGACGTAACTGCTGTATCACCTAGCTAGAGGAGGATTTCTGAAAGGAAATTGGGGTATTTCCACCCATGTCCCTTGCTTTCAATGTTGAACACTTGTATGAGTGCACAGTGAACAAGACCCTCATTGCCGTCAGATCTTACTACAGAGATGAGATGCAAAATTTGTCGGCCTACGGGTGCATCTTTGGTGTGTTGTGTTGCATACGTGAGACATGATAGCACAATTTCTTGTTTAACCGTGAGACGCTAAACGGTTCAGCGTTGTTCGCATATTCCTTATGCGCCGAAACTGTTCAGCGTTGGACCGTCAACGCTAGGTCAAAGTGCTGAATGGTTCAGCGGTGAAGAAAACGGCTAGAAATAATCGACAGAACCCTTTCTCCCCCATTTCTCTTCTCCTTGTCTTCTTTTTCCCGAAAATTCATGTTCTCAATCTTCCATTGTAGATTTTTTTTTTCAAATTCCTTATGTGGGTTTGTTGCAAATGTCATACTCTATCTTTTGCCACAAATTTCACTCAATTCCGTCAACAATTGTGACCAAGGTATGATTTATAAACTTTATGTTTTATTTTTCTTGATATTTGATTGTGATGATTTGATGATTAGTATATATGTGTATTGATGCCCAAATTTCACTCAATTCCTTCAACAATTGTGACCAAGGTATGATTTTTAAACTTTATGTTTTTATTTTTCTTGATATTTGATTGTGATGATTTGAGGATAGTATATATGTGTATTGATGTTTTGTAGATAGTTAGATTGTTAGACGAAAAAAAAATGGTGAAATTTTGATTTTTCATGTTTAAATTAGGGTTATGAAATTTAGTTGTATGATGAAATTGAGTTAGTATGATGAATATGATTGTATGATTGGAATTGATAGGATTATGACATTGATAGTATGATGAAACTATTTGAAATTGAGAGTATGATTGAAGTATGTTAATTTGATTTAAATTGTGATGAAAATTCATTCATTTTTTATTGTAGTATGGAAGAAGAGCGTGCTTTGTTAGAGGTAGTATCTAGGAAAAACTTGCCTGGTGTGCGACATAGATGTGAAGAGCCATTATGTAAACTCGGGAACCCAACTTTAGAGGTAGTTTGAAAGAGATAAGCCAGTTATATGAAATTGTAGTGACAAACGATCTTGATGCACAACGATACTGTAATAATTGCGGGTTTTCTAGTATTTTTAAGTTTGATTTCACCAATTCGGATAGAGGCTTAGAGGAAGCCGTAGGCGAGAGATGGTGGCAGAAAACCAAGAGCTTTCATTTTAGGGAGTTTGAGCTTGGGCTTCTTCCAGTAAACTAGTATATGTTAACTGGCATTCCCACTGGTGACCCCTCAAATCGTCAAGTAGTTATGTTGTTGTTGCCAATTAGAACAAAGTATAAGGATCTGAGTATATATTTTAATAATTTGCCTACGTTAAGTACATGGGATGATACCGAGAACCAAATATCATTGCGTACCGTGAGAGCCTAGGGCTACACAGACTCAACCCTAACCCACCACCCAACCCACGACCCACCCAAAGAAACCTTACCCAACCCACCAACCCACCACATAATACACTAACCGTTAGATTTACCTACCCCTGCTTCATCCTCACATCTCAACCAATTGTTACCTTTTTAAATAACGAAAAAAAAAAAAAACTAAAACTTTCTATCAGTCTTTCACTCTTTCTTTTCCCGTAGCTGCGACAAACCCTAGTAATATCTCAATCTTCTTCTCTTCCGTCTCTCTCGATCTAGAGAAGAAATTGAACCCGTGCTGTAAGAAATCGAACCCTTGTAGACAGCAGACGTTCACTCATACAGTCATACTTCTTGTTTAAGATTTTGATTCATAGAAATCAACCCTTATTTACAGGTCTTCTTGGATGATTATATGCTTCATTGCAGAGCTAATGGGGATGATTCATTGATGTTAGTCTTTTATGCTTCAACTTTTAAACTTTCAAAAACTTATTGTATTTTGCTAGTTAATGTTTCTAGACAAATGTTATTGACTTATTGTAGACTTTATGTGGTTTTTAAGTTGTTCGAGTTTCATTTTTTGGCGCTATGAGTCTTATGACTGTTTTATTAGGTGGCGAGAATCAAAATTTTAAAAGTATTTCATGCCAAAATTTTGGCTGAAAGATTGGTGGGTAACCCACCAACAAACCCTACCCATCCACCTAAATGTTGGGTTGGGTCAAAACCCAACCCACTGTAAGGGTGGGTTGGGTTTGGGTAGGCAAATTTTAATCCCACCCCTAGGTGGGTTGGCTTTGGGTTTAGGCTAAACCCAACCCACCCAACCCAATATGCACCCCTATGAGAATCTACATTCTAACTAGAAAAGACTTGGTTAATACTCATGTTGCAGAGCAAATTCTCTTAAAGGTCATACCAATTCATATTTTTCTTGTTTCTCGGGTACCAAATAAAAAGTTATATTCTTGTAGAGAACTCGCAAATACAGTGTTGATGATTGGTTGAATTCTTGCAGGTGTATGGCAGACTATAAGCGAAAATCACCTCGTCTAAAGTAAGACATGAATATACTTTTGTGACTCGTTTTGGAGCTCGCCTCTTTCCATATATTGAACCATCATTAGCATCAGTCATCTGAAAATCATCACCCACTAGTGTTCCAAGTTGGTTTCATATATCGACTAGGCTCACGATGATAACCATGAGGGTCCAAGGAATCTGAGATAAAGGATATTGTCGGTGATGTTTTGCGTAAGGATACGATTAAGTTGAAGGTCCTCCAGTTTGACTAGGCTCAAGAAAGTATCCACGAGGAGTATGAGATGAATAGAAAATTGAGATTGTTCTTGACTGACTAAGCCATATTGAGATCCATTTTCAAAGAAAAAAAACTTGAGTAGAAAATTGGTAGAGCTAGATTGTGGTGGAATAGAGAAAATATGAGTAAAAAAAAGTAAAGAGAAGGCTTTGAATTCAACACACAATCAGTTTCAAAGTCACACATTATTTTCACACATGTGCACATGACTATAGCCTATTTATGTGACTCACTGACCCTTAGCCAAAATGGTTCAAAAACACACCTTAGCGGCTTAGCCAATGCATGGCCCAACATGAAGTTTTGGTCACGTGCAAAACAGGTGACCAACAAGTTTCCCTCCAAAAATGACACTTGTTCAAGTAATTTTCCCTCCAAAATTTGGCGCTCAAACTTTCATTTCTTTAGCCGCCGTCATTTTCCGGTGACTTTGCCGGCAAGCTTCCGTAGAATTCCAAATGTTATTTAGTAGGGGGTCTCTAATGGATCTCGGTGTGGTTGATAAGTGGATGATATTAGTTAACGACATCATTTTAGAATATGACCAAAATTTCTGATGTTAGGAAGGTAAGAAATCTCTGATGGATAAGAGTGCAATTTTGGGACCTCTAAATGGATTAAATTTGAGCAAGGATTTCTACTTTTTTTGATTTTTCAGATGGATTTGATTATTGTAGATGTTTTTTTAATGGTTATTTGATATGAGTGTTTTTTTTTCTTAAATAAGTCTATTTTTGTTTTTCACTTTTAGGTGGTCTCTCCTTCCTTTTTTTGGTTTTTTTTTCCCGACCGGTGATGTCTTGTGCGTGGTTCGGTGATTTTGGGTTCAAGTACTGTAAAGATTGACAAAGGTGTCTCCTGATTACACTCTGCAGTATGACAAGTGATCAGGCAAATTACTCTTCCTTCAAAAGAGCATCTCTTCTTCAAGAAGAACAACATCGAAAATGACAGGATTTAATTCCTAAAAGAAGAATTCGCTCGCAGTATCTCGATCTTTCTCTTTTCAATCTATATGCCTATTGTATCTTTCTTAGTAATTGGTTGTTTTGACCATTACGTGAACAATATTGTTAGTGGATGTGTATCTTTCATCCCGATGGAGTAGGATTTGTTTTTTTTTTTTTTTTTTGTAAAAAGAAATTACTATATCTTATGGGACCTTAAATCTAGGAGCCAAAAGAATCTCTGTAAAGATGCTATAATTCACAACGCTAAAGATATGTTTGACTTATGGTCTTTTGAGTCATATCAAAGTCGATTATTTAGAACGTCAACAAATATCAATCACCTAAATCTAGGGCACAGTCTCTCTGGTAAAAATAAATCCTGTAATAATTGGCACTATTCAGTTAATCTAGCTAGTTGTATTTATGAACAGTAAAAATCCCGAACACTAGTAAATCAAGGGCGTTTCGCCACCTGTTGTTTTTGAGTGCCCTAAAATAAAATAGATCTCCCAGTTATAAAAGCAAGTATCCATTTCTCTCACCGCCTCTTCAAGTTTCCGTCCCGTCTCCACAAGATCTGCACCGCCTTTTCTTTTCTTATTCTCTCAGAAATTACTCACTGCTTCTTCATCTATCATGGATTGGGATGAAGATTATTGGAATCGAAGGTTAAGTGAAAATCTTGAGGATGATAATTATATACGTGAAATGTTTACAGAAACCACATTTGAAAACGATGAGAAAGTTTTGGATAGTGGTTACTTTCAAGATCCAGAATTAAACGAAGACGAAGAAGCTGGTGGTGGTTATTTGGTTCATAAAGATCCTTCTTCTGAGTCAGATTCAGATGATGATGGTATTGATCCTGCTTCGCCGGTTAAAAAAACTGAAATCGTTTACTCTAGCTTCCTGACTGAAGAAAACTTAAGAGATGTACCTGCCAAGGACAAAGAATTGTATTCATACCTGCATCTACTTCATGATTTTGTGACGATAACTGATGGAGTAAGTTTTGATGATGAAGGATTTAAGTTTGATAAAGATGTTGCGTTTCCAAGATTCCAAGCTCTCCTCAAGAGCAAGAGCGAAGACAATAAAGAAAGACCACTTTGGTTAAATAAATCTCTTGGCGGATTCAATAACAAGCTACGAAAATTGGTAAGTTTCCCTGATTTTCACGTTCCTATGCAATCTTGGATTCTTTTATATAGAAACTGTCATTTAGTCCATATATTAATCTGCATATATCCTTTTAATCCTGCAGTCAAACAAGTCTTACTAGTTAGTCCTTTTTTAAAAATGAACCTTAAGAAGTTCATTTTCAAAAGTGAAGCAGAATAAAAACCTTATTTCTTCAATGTGAACAAAACACAAATAAACCTCATTTTTAAAAGTGAACCAGAAAAAAAGACCTCATTCTCAGAAGTGAACAATAAATTAGTGTCATATTTGCAGATGAACAAAATAAATTTGTGTCATATTTGAAGATGAACAACATAAAAACAAGAAATTGCAGGTAACCTAAACAACATAAATTTGTGTCATATTTGCAGATGAACAACATAAATGTGTGTCATTTGCAGATGAACACCATAAATTTGTGTCATATTTGAAGATGAACATCATAAAATATTAGAAGATGAAGATCATAAAATCAAGGAAATAACCTAAAAACAACATAAGTTTGTGTCATATTGGAAGATGAACAACATAAGTTTGTGTCATATTGGAAGATGAATAACCACTAGTACAAAAAGTCACATAGGCCACGTTTTTGGGTTTACATCGTAGCCACGTTTTTTGATTTTCCGTGGCTATAGGCCGAAAAAACACTTATGCTTTTATTGTGGCCACGTTTCTTACTTTTATGTAGTCTTAGGGCACCATTTGGTCATGGTTTAAGTCTAAACCCATCATTAGTAGCCGTAGATGAGTGTATGGCCACGTTTAAGTCAAAACGCTTTATTAGTAGCCATAGATGAGAGTATGGCCATATATACAACCGTGTCTAAAGAAAATTTATTTGGCCACATAGTTGGTTTGTGTGGCCAAAATTTTAGGTTCATTTTGCTTATGTTGCATCTATGTAAAGATCTGCACTTATGCAAAATTGTGGTGGGCTGCATACTCCTTTGAAGCAAGTGTTTGAGTAGTGACGGTTGAGGAGGCCAAACTGCCACTTTTCAAAATGGTATAGGTTTAGTGTTTGGATGAAGATTCTTTTTCTTAAAATTCTTTTTAAATTTTGGTGTTCCAGAGAAGGCCCCGACTTAGAGTATGGCAAAAAGAAAGGATAGATTGGGTATTCAGACGAAGATTCTTTCTTAAATTTGGCCAAAAGTGCATAGGTTTAAGGTTCTACAAAGATTCTTTCTGAAATTCTGCCAAAAATGGAAAGGTTCAGTGTTCCGGGGAAGATCCTGGCTTAGAGTATAACAAAAAGGAATACAAATAATGTTCAGGCGAAGACTCTTTTTAAAATTTTGCCAAAAATGGATAGGTATAAGGTTCTACAAACATTCTTTCGTAAATTCTGCAAAAAAAGGATAGATTCGGTGTTTTGGGGAAGATCCCGATTAGAGTATGGCAAAAAGGTATATGTCTAGAGTTCGTTCGATATTGATTCGACAACAATATTTTCTCTCTTCATAGTTTGTTCGATCTCATTGGATATGAATACAAATTAACATAAGTCAATCCCAAGATGCATCTAACTCTACAATATCGTTTGATCTAGATTCCAAAAAGATTTATCGAACTCTAGAATTCGTTCGATTTCATAGGTTATAGATTAACATCTTTGGCATAAATCTATCCCAAGACAATTTCATCTGTCTTTGTAACTCGTAGGATCTCCTTGGATATATGTGATGTTTTCATAGTACTCTGCTAAGTGTTCTCTTTGATTATATAAGATTCTTCACATGACATCTTAATGTAATGTAATTGTTGATACTCTTTTGAGTGAGCTCATCGACAATATTGAATTTTTCACCAGAACTGAACAAATGTATTAATGTTCTTCATATTCTACTAAAATGAGCTCATTATCTATACCAGATGACTCATTGAAGCCCTAAATGTACTGTTATTATTCATATTCTGCTAAACAAAAAACTGGATTATATCAGATTCTTCGCCTGACACCCTAAATGTGTCGTCGTTGTTCATACTCTCCTCGATTACATCTTCGGCAATATTGAAATCTTCATAGAACTGAACAAATGTACCAATGTTCTTCATAACAATGTCATAATTTATTGTAAATGATATATATTATTTGGATTTTCGACGTAGGTAAGGTTGATATTTTCTGAACCGAATGCACGAGTTCCCGTTAGCACAAAAATAAATACAAAAGAAACACAAAAGAAACACACAATCCGCATGACATCTCAAACAGAATCTCAACCATCCAAATACTTCTTCAATCCGCATGAGAGTGTTAAACGAAATCTCCACCGTCCATAAAAATTTATTACAAAAGCATAAACCTAATTTCCCCCCTCATTTCCTAAGTCTCTTTCTTTTTTTTTTCTTTCTCTGCTAATCCTAAGCTTGAGAACACGCCGCTGCGCCGCGAACTTCAGAATCTCTTTCACCTCTATTAAGAAGAACAAAAACAGATGTTCATCATGTCGTGTATTCGTCTCTTCTTAATTTCTCTGTGCAAGGATTTTATTTCTTTCTTAGATCTAAACATCAATTCTCATTATCATAGATCTAGGTTTTTTTCTGGGATATATTCAATTGAGTAAGTTTCTGAAGATTTTCGTATACCCTTCATGAATATTCCTAATTAGATGATTAGCCATAACATCTTAAGAATTGTCAACCTTGCACGAGGAAAGATGAAAGAACCCAATATTAACTGACTATGTTTATCAACATAATGAACTGTGTAGTGTGGATTAATGCAACTTTATGGATCTGGCCTGAGATTCAGAAGTCTGCTGTGTACATCTAAGAGAAACGAAGGTTAGAAAATGGGTCGACTTCAAAAATTCGTAAATGGGTTACTTTTGATTTACTTTCATTTCATGGTGATTACGACTCCACTGCTTGATATTATAGGTTATATCTTCACATGGTATGGTAATGATAATTTGAGCAGACCTCGATTCTTGGTTTTTCTCATCTTGGTTGAGCACCTCCTGGTGTGGCCTCTCTCCATAGCCAATTTCTATGGGATCTTCACAGGTAACCCACTACTTAAAAACTTCAGATTTACAGAGTCTTTTGGTTTTTTGATTAGGTCATATGATTAAATTTATTTTTTTGTGGGGTTCGCTTTAAATCTATGTCTGATTGTGTCTATTGCTGGATGAATTTATTTTATTTGCGTGCAGGATAAACTTTGGGAATCTGTTGATCAACAATGGATTTGATTGTCTTCGTCTTGGGTTTAAGCTTATAATGACAAAAAATTGTTCCTTTTTTGTCTGTAATGACATGAGTTTTGTATTCAATTGCTAGGACCATTGGCCCTGACATTGAGATCTCTTGTTTTCCCTGGAGAACCAGCAGATTTACTAAGGGTATGTTCAAATTCTTGTCTTGCGTTCTGCCATTGGCATTTGTGATCAATTTGAGCATGTTTTTCTTTGTTTATGCAATGATTTTATTAGTTTAATTTCTTGCAGATATTGCCTGATTTGCAAGTGAATCTGGTGAATAATGTTCTTGCTCAAGGCATGAATTTAAAGAAAAATCATGAAGTAGGTCTTTATCATTCAACAAAGTGCACCTTTTGTTTATAATTATGCTAGACTTTAAGCCATCACTGATTCTTCTATGTGCAATGACATGATTTTTGTTTTCAATTGCTAGGATTATTGGCCTTGTTCACTAAAGGAATTTATCCTGACGTTGATATCTCTTTTTTTTCCTTCAAGAGCATTGGCTATCCGTTCAGCTTGAGTTTGTTTATGGAATGATTTTATTGGTTTCATTCTTGCAGATGATTACCTGATTTGCAAGTGAATGGTACTTTTCATAGTGGTGGTGATGGTGATCATGAAAAGGAAGAGAAAGAAGGGTTATTAAATGTGGGAAATGTTTAGCTTTTGTGGAGAGAACAGGCTAGAAAAGGACCCAGAGATGGACACTACAGTGTGTGTTGTGGGTGTTGATGTCAGAACTTGTAATGCGTTTACTGCTTAAGCTTGGAGTATTTATTGTATTGGCTTTGGGTACTTCAAAATTCTGCGAATAAATGGATGGGGAAATATACTGTCTTTGCCAATGGCTTATCTTTTGATAGGTGGAAGCATATGATCTGCTGGTGATAGAGATTTTTAAAGTGGAAGAAGAAGTCCTGCTACTTTACAGTATGGAAATTTTTCCAGAAGAATCTAGTATGAAAAGTGGTGTCTATTGATGAAGTAGAGAGAATCTCCAGTTGATTTATTTTTTTGTAAACATTTTTTCCATCTATCTGATCAGACATATGTAACTTTTATTATATGATTAATGAAAAATTTGATCAATTTTGTGTCAATGGTTATGAGTTAATGTTACATATTAGAAGCAAGGGGCAATATGTGAAATAGGTGGTTGAATATGAAATAGCGGCCAACTGATGGACAATTACGACCACCTTTTAGACGTGAAACCGTGGCTGATGGACAAGTACGACCACCATTTAGATATGAAACTGTGGTCGATAGATGAACTACCATCACTTTTTACAATTTGTGAGTGTCCAAAAGAAAGTCAACGACCACCCTTTTACAATTTTTGAGTGTCCAAAGGGAAGGCAACGGCCACATTTTGCAATTTTTGAGTGTCCAAAGGTAATTCTATGGCTACCTTTTACAATTTTACAGTATCCAGAAGGACACTAATAGCTACCAAAAAATCAAATTGTGTGTCGGTAAGGTTCCTATGGCCATGGTTATAGAAAAAAGCTTTATCCACAAACAAAAAGGGGGTATTGTACAGACACGGTTACAGGGGTACGGCTACGAAATATCATGTGAAATAGTCACTCAAAGTTAATGTAGCCGTAGAGGTACCTTTTGTTACGCCACCTACGGTAACAGTTTCAGAGTAAAAAAAATCCATGGCTAAAAGACTATGGACACGTTTTTTAAATGTGGCCTATGTTAGTTTTTGTACTAGTGAAATATCATCCTTCTGTTTGTTTCGCTTGTTTTGATTCGAGTATGCTCCTTTAGAATTGCTGAGGCTGGTTTATTTCTCGCATTCCTTGCCCCTGCCATCGTTCCTTATATGTTTATGTGAAGTTTTATTTATGCTTCTGGGTTTTGAATCATGGCAGAGAACATATTTATACAAAAGTATATATACTTTGCCCTTGTTCTCTGTTATGATGTGAATCCCAGGGAATCATTAACTTGAATCCTCTCATATGAACGAGGTCTTTTAAAGATTGATCCTGAGGGTCTATCTGTTTGAGTATTATGCCTGATTGGCTTGATGCATTGCATGATTACACTGTTCTTTGCTCCTTGTTACTATCTTATATGACTGCTGAGTTTATTTGAATTCGAAAATTCTCAAGCCTCCCGCCTTTTATTTAATGGGTAAATACTGCCCCATTATTTTGGATGAGATCATTCTATTGAGTATCAGTATTGATTAAAGTATCTTTACTGCGGTTCTGCAATGTACTCAGAGAATTACTGCCCCACTCTTTCTGTGAGAACACCATATGACATCGAACTCAGATATTTTGGTGAGCACACATATGGACTTAGAGTGTTTGTGCCCCAATCTTTTAGTGAGATCATCATACTTAATATATTGATACCTCACTCTCTATGTGAGTACATCATATTGACTCGTGCACCAATGCCCCGCTCTTTCTGTGAGAACATCATGTTTAAATCTTAATATCTTTATTCTTTTTGTGAGTATATCTGAATAAACACTTTTATTGATTCGGCTTTCTCTTGTTTCAGCAATGTCTTCTTTGAATAAAGAAGGTATAAAGGAGCCAAGAATGCTCAGGTCTACTGTAATTGGACCATCCGAATCTGCCAAAGATGATGCTGAGGGCAGTCCTGTCAAAGATAATCCTAGAGTCGTAAAAACCGTAGCCACTTCCAGTTCGGGAAAAGAGCTTGCCACTCTTCGTAGTAAAAGGAAATCTCAGAAACCAGCTCCTCCTAGTTCTCCTACTCCTCAGCACTCTCCCAAAGCGCAGTCACCTAAATCTCACTCTCCATTCCCTGAGCCACCTCCTCAAGGGTCTGAGAATGAGAATAAAAAGAAAAAGTCTAGGTTGGATTTTCCTTGTAACAGTTATAAGGACATTGATCTCGAAGACTTTAAAAGGCGTCATCATCTCGAAGGATTTGAAGTTCGTCTTTTTGATCCTAATCAAGGGGACCGTCTGACCTATGATATGATAAAGAATTATCCTTATGATTCTCAGCATCTCTTGACAACTGTTGGAGCTTTTGAGGCTGGCATGCGTCTTCCTCTCTATGAGAATGGAGACACCTTTTTCTATGACGTTCTGGCTAATAGGAATAGGCCTAAGAAAGGCAAAGCTTCTTATTCTCGTCCTGTATTTATTTACAATGGAAACTGGTGGAGGATTCTTGGTGAGTGTCGACTTCGCTCCAAAGGTCTCAGCAGAATGAAGTCTTACAAGCCTGACCCTAAACAGAAAAAACTGTATACTTTTGAAAATTTTAACAAGACCTATGGGGATTTCATGGCTCCTACCAACAGAGTTAAATGGAGCATTGGGCCCAAGCGTCTTCATCGTAAGAGGGGTGAAGTGCGTCTCTTAGAGGAGCTTGAGTCACTTATTGTTCCTGGTACTGAGAACGATGATGAACCCACTCCTTTGCCTGCTTCTGATATTTTGCGTAAGACTCATGACTTCAAATGGGACTCCACTCCTATAGAGATAATTGGTCCGTGGGCCTGGGGCTGGCAATGGAACGATAAGTCTCGTACTGGGCCTCCCAGAGAATGTCATCCTCCTCGTTATGGAGATTACTGTCCTTGGGCCTTTAACTTCACTGGTTTTAGCTTTGATTATGCTCAGGTGAGGGATATAGCTGAGTTCTTCTTTTCTTCTTAAAATTATTGCCTGATACTTTAATTTTTCATAGTAAGGACTTTTCTTGTGACCTTTTTATAGGCCTCTCCGGAAGGAGCTGAGACTGCTTCTGAAGTTGGTGAAGTGGAAGAAGGTGATGATATTGAAGCTGGCAGGGTACGTGTTATTTGTAATTTTATTGGTATTTATTTTTCCTTATCTATTATTATGCCCCTAACACGTATTTTGCCTGACTTGCCCCATAGGTTTCTAAAATGGCTAAATTGTCTCCCCCTCTTGATGATGAAGCCGATAGTCCTGAAAATGTAGATGAGGAAGCTCACAATGATGCGGACCATACCGTTTATTTGGATCATGATGAGGTAGAAGGTGGTGGAGAAACCCAAGACCAAGATTTTCATATTGACTTAGTGGGTCAGTCTCAGCATAAAGTGAAACAATCACTTCTAGATTCTACTTATCGAGATGGCGATTTACCTGAGGGCCGATTTGAAAGCATGTTCTTAAATGATGAGGAAAGTGAAGGTACTGATGCTGAGAAAAGGCGTCCCAAAGATGTCAAGAATCCTTCCCCTGCTCGCACGACTGGTGAATTCTCCTTTGGGAAAGGATTTGGTAACCTTGGTGGTGCGGCATCAAGCACTCAGTCAGTCGGGGTTTCTAGTGTGCTGTCCTCACTTCCTAGAGCTTCTTCTCCTGTCTTGGGATGGAGTCTTAAAGCGGCTTTGAGTAATGCTGCCCAGACGTCTAGTGAGACTCTCAATGTTGAGGCTCAAGCTCAAGTCACTATTGAGGTCGAAACTGAGGGACAAAGGGTTGAATCTAATGCTGAGATTCTAGAATCCGTAAAGCAATCATTGGAAAGTCCACTTCGATTAATGGCACCTGGTTCTCATGATTCCCGAGGGAAAACTGCAGTTTTAGATTTTGAGGGTATTGATCTTACAAGTGACAACGCTATTTTCCGTTGGGGTCTTGACCGTGGTTATTTTTCTGGGTCTTCCACTACTCCAAGTACCAATGATTCTGGTGTTGAGGCAGCATTGCGTGCTCGTATGCGTGCTACACCCTTTGAGGTTGTGAAAAAAGCTTGGACTGCCAATCCTTCAAGTTACATTGGGCAGAATTTTGAGTTGGCCCCTTCTTCCTCAGTTGAGGAATTGTTCAAGTATGCTGATGGTGAGGCTTACGGGTTGCCTCAGAATAATGTTCTTCTGGTGAGTTTCTCTTTTCCACTTCTCATTAGGTATACAAATTATTTTTATTCTGATTTCGTATTGTTCTATATAGATGGCTAAGGCCCATCAGTCCAATTTCCTTCTTCGGCAATTGTTCCACTGTAAGTCCTTGATGCTTGAGGCTCGCAACAAACAGTATGAGAAAGAATTAATTGTTGAAAGAGAACGCATTGCTGAACTCGAAAGATCCTTGAAAGATGATGAGGGTTTAAGCATTGAGGAATTGGAGCGTGAGGCAGAGACATTGCGTGCTAATGTTGAGAAAGCACGAAAAGAGAAATCTGCAGCTGAAGCTAAAGTTTCTGGTGAGTACTTTGTTTCTTTATACTTCTTCGAATATAATTATTGCGTTTGCTTGTGTACCTTCTGAATTTATTCTTATCTGGGTAGTGGCAATCCCTTCGGATCCTATGGCCTTGTACCTTGACAACCTTCGCCTTCGTGAACGTGAGTCCTCGTTAGAGCTTAAGATAATAAAAATGATGCTTAAATGGAACCATAAGATGGATGCTTCCAACAAGCTAAACTTTATGTGCTGTGAACTAAAAGATAAGTTAGTGTCTCTTAGAAACGAATATGACTCCTTTAGGCTGAGCGCAACTAGTGAAATTAGTTGGTGGAAAGATTCCTCTCAAGGTACAACTGGGAAAATTCTTACATTAGAGAATTCCCTGCGCTCATTGGCTTTTGAGAGGGATAGTCTTGAATCTGGCTTCACTGCCCAATCTTCAGTCCTGAGGGATGCTCGTGCTGAGATTTTACGTCTTAGGGCGATAGAGGATGAATCCAGAATTCATTTAGATAAACTGAAACAATTCGCCTGCAACTTTGATAATGAGGTGGCCTGTTTACGACATGAAGAAATGTTGAAAAAGGTAGATTGGTATTGTTTGATGATCTTTTTCCTAACAAATTCACATATTACTTTATTGATATTTTTCTTACTCTTAACGCGTGCTTAAATTTTTCTTCTTACTTTGCTCAGCACTCCAGAGAAAGCTTGAAGAGAAAAGTACAAAATTTGATCAACTACAAAAGGAACTAGTGACACAAGAAGGTCAAACCAAATTCTGGAAATCTTCCTTTGATTCTGAGAGCGCTCGTACATCTGCTGCTTTGGCTGATATTGGGAAGTTGAAGAACGATCTATCTGAGCTTAATACCAATATTGATATCCAAATTGCTGAGGTAAGGTATGCCGCTCAAGTGGAAATGGTTGCTAGCATTAATGAAGTGATCGACTATGCTGAGTCCAAAGTTAATGAGCAAATTCCTCGTCCTCCAGCTGCTGAGTTACCTCCTATTCTTGCTGCGCGCATGAGGAATCCTCCTCAGTGATGAATTAGTAGTTTTTATTACTCAGGATGGGACTGATTGCCTTTGATTATCTGTACTTTAGCTTGGATTTTGCTTGTCTGGGGTGTAATCATTGTATTTTTTGCTTCTAACAATCAGTTCTCCTTTTGTATTAACTATCTCTCCTTGAACCTTGTCCTGTAAGAAACCAGTTTCATTTTACTCTAATGTTTTTGAACTTTCTTGAGCCTTGTCTTCGAGTAAGATTAGTGACCTGAGAGTTTATTTGTGCCCCACTTCTTCTATGAGAACACCATGTCGAATCATAGTACTTATGCCCCACTGTTTTTTGTGAGAACATCTTATTAGTTTATATGTTAATGCCCCACTCTTCCTGTGAGGACTTCTTTTTTAATTTCTTACTCAGATTATATTCGCGCTGAGTAATGGTCATGTACTGAATAAGATCAGTGACCTGAGAGTTTAGAGGGCTACTCTGAGTCTCATTATTTTGTTTCTTACTCAGATCATATTCGTGCTGAGTAAAGGTTATACACTGGGTGAGATCAGTGACCTGAGAGTTTAGAGGGCTACTCTGAGTCTCATTATTTTGTTTCTTACTCAGATCATATTCGTGCTGAGTAAAGGTCATACACTGAGTGAGATCAGTGACCTGAGATAGAGGGCTACTCTGAGTCTCATTATTTTGTTTCTTTTGTTATTAGGTGCTGAGCCATGTAGTATGGCTGCCTACGTACCCTTTAAGAAGGGATCAAGCACTACGTAGTTCGT
>JAJJMA010004698.1:0-10100 GCA_023529015.1 Papaver nudicaule
AAAAATCTGTTGTAGTTGTAGAAACCTCTAATTGATGAACTTGCCTCTGGCCAGTGCTGAGATCTGGTGAGGATTAACAGTCCTTTACATCTGCTTGTTGTCATTGGACGCCTGAGAGATTTAAAGTCATTTTCATGGAAAATAGCTGACAGTTGGAGCTACATTCCGGATTGATTTTGGATAGCTTAGAAAGGTTTCAGGTAGTTCTGGAATTTCTTGTGTGAAATTGTGCTGAATATGCAGGCTTTAGAGAAGCTCTCGAAGTTTAGCAAGTTAAGTGTTAAGTATTTGTTGAGACTTAAATACTTGGTGGATCTTTCATAAGTTTCTGAGACCACGAAGATGTCACATTTTTTTTTTTAATGGTGTAATGTCAATAATTCTTGCTTTGTAGTGTTCTTCATTGCTTCGAGTCTTTCGAAGCCAATTTCCTGTTTCATATGCAGTTTCTTCAGTGATGTTCCACTAATGTTGCCATGTTTGTGTTGTTTTCAGCTTTCTTCTTGGTTTTCTTACTTTCACCGTAACTTGTATGTAGGAAATGCAAGCGCTTACCTACTTTATGCTGGATCAATCCAGAAAAGATGCAGAGTACTGCATGGAAAGTGCTTTCAATACTTACTTGGTATGTCTACTTTTTCCTTTAGGTCTCAAATTATCTATGAATTTTATTGCCTTGTGAAGTCGGGAACTGTCTCTTAGCAATGTTTTCTGATACATATGTTTTTAGTACCTTTAATTGGGTACTAAGCTTTTCATTTGATGGCAAAATCTATTGGCAAGGAAATAAGTGCTGCTATGAAGTGAAATTCGTTACTTGTGGAGTATACACTTACCACATGGTTCGAAGTTTCTAGTGTGTTGTCTTGAAATGTTTCCAATGCTCTTTTTTGGTTTTGAGCATCCAGGAAAGAAGGAAGCTGACTCAATCTATATTGATTCAAAAATTATGGTTTATATCGTTTTATCAAAACTGGTGTTTGACTTTGTTAATATGTTGTTTCTTCTGTACCTTTCTTATTTGGGCATAGTGGATAGTGATGATGACAATGACATTGCTGATTTCTCATTCGACTATGAGCGATATGTATGTTTTCTTTGGTGAGATACTTAGCCTCAACTTCTTTTGTTAAAATGGGTTTTTCCAGAAACTTGGACCATCTGGTCAACATAATGCTACCAGGTGTGGTCTTTGGTGGACAGAAATGCTCAAGTGCAGGGATATGTACAAAGAGGCGGCTGGTGTTTACTTTCGGATTTCTAATGAGGTAGTCCATGCTCCGTAAGTCACAACATAGTGATTTCATGTTTTGGTCCTGACCATATACTTCTCCGCAGGAGCCTTCACTACATGCAGCTGTAATGCTTGAGCAGGCATCTTACTGCTACTTGATGTCCAATCCACCTATGCTACGCAAGTATGGATTTCACCTCGTTCTTGCGGGTAGACGTTACGAAATGTCTGATCAGGTACCAGCAATGAAGTTGTTGCTTACATTTAGGGTTTATCACTACTTCTTCTCAAAAGTTTTCCGTCTTTTTCTTCAATTTTGCAGCAGAAACATGCAATTCGTACTTATAACGGGGCTCTTTCTGTTTACAAAGGAGACACTTGGAAGTACATAAATGATCATGTTCATTTCAATATCGGGAAGTAAGTTACCTCAAGAGTGCATTCAGGTTTGCGTGCCAAATTCATTTGATCTTGCAAAGTTTCTTAATATGCCCTCTTATATGATGCAGGTGGTATGCTTTTCTTGAATTATTTGATGTGGCAGTTAAACATATGTTAGAAATCCTGGCATGTAGTCACCAGTCTATCGAGACCCAACAGCAGTTTCTAAGAGACTTTCTTCAAATTGTTCAGGTGAGTATTAGTGCAATCCTGGGTGTATTTAATGATTGAATAGTTGTGACATGGTAAAAGTTCCATTAATCTGTTTGGCAGATTATTGACTGTAATTTGTGGTTTATGTGGCATACCTAGAAAATGGGGAAGACGTTTGAAGTATTTAAACTTCAGTTGCCCGCTATCAACCTGCCCTCTCTGAAAGTCATTTTTGAAGATCATCGAACTTTTGCTTCACCTACTGCTGTAAGTAGACGTGATGCCTCTTTTGACCTCACAGTATGTGTTTATTCTGGTAAAATTACTTAAATTCTGTACACCGCTGGATGGATTGATAGTCTTGTTAGCTTGCTGGCTCTCACTTTGGCATGTTTAGAATTAGCATTCCTTCTGTTTATTTTGTTTGCTTCTGGTTCAAGGTTAGGTGTGAGGCAACTTCTGGTTATCATCTTTGTGGGCACATGTTTTCATTTGGTTTAAGATTACAAATGAGTAGTCATTAAGTTTTAATCATGCATTCCCTCGACGTCTTCAATGATTAATTACCATGTATGAGTAATATTATAGTTACTACGCTTTTCTCATATTAATTTTGTTCTGCAGTAAAATACTACTTACTTGCCTCCAAGTAAAGCATCTGATCTAATGTTTTTCTCGTATTAATTTTGTACTGCAGTAAAATATTACTTACTTGCCTCCTAGTAAAGCATCTGATCTAATGGGTTTGTTGTATCGAGTTTTACTTGTTTGTTGCCATTTGTTGATTTTTTTTTCCTTTCCAAAATCCAGGTTAATGTTAAAGAAAGTTTGTGGCGGTCACTGGAGGAGGATATGGTTCCTTCAATACCTACAATGCGGTTTAATTGGCTGGAATCCCAACCTAAGTACTCAAAGAAACATAAGGATTCTAATGTGTGTGTAGCTGGAGGTACAGATAAGGATTAGGAATCTTTTTTGCTCGTTTGGTTTGATTGACGTTGCCTCCGTTCTCATCTTCAGTCACACGTTTTTGTTGAGGAAATCAGTTAACCAACTTCATATCTAATTGTAGGAAAGTAAACTTTGTAGGACAAGATTATGAAACTGTGGGACTCATGTTTTTGTTTATAGTGTTTGAGCGTTGTAATTGAGAAACCCTATGTCTGATAAGCAATAGTCTTCTGTGACCCACTACTCCACAAGACTTCGCCAGGAACAAGTTACCACCAGGCCAAGGAAGGTGTTTTTTTCTTGGTGAAGTCTTAGTTCACTTACCATGACTTGTCGAAGTAATTGATTGTGTCTAACTGCTGGATTTTCTGGCAGTTCACTCTGTATTTGGGTTAAACATCAATGCACATATGTGCAATTGTTACACAAGTTGCATGTTTTTTCTATAAAAAACCTTCTTATTGAGACGTGGTTTGAATTTTGTTCCTTAGTAGGATAGCCTTTGTCTATTCGACTTTAAAGATGATGGTAAATCTTCTATTGATTATTTTTTTGCTTGATCGGAAATTAGAGTCTCAGCTCAAGTCCAGATAATATATTTTTGTTTAGATTCTAATCACGAGGTTATTTGTGACATGTGAGCTGATCAGCCTAATCTGACTGCATCACGATTCTTAATCTGAACATTCTTGAAGATACAATGCGCAAGGGTTGAAGTTACAATGCGCAAGTGCTGATGTTTTCTGCTTTTCTTCTTTGCTTGCAGAAGCCATAACAGTGGAAATTGAGTTCAAAAATCCTCTTCAAATCCCAATCTCTGTTTCTGGTCTTTCTCTCATATGTCAGTCAGAAGAAGAGACCACAATGGCTGGTATTCACATTCTTATAAAGTTTCCATCTTATTTACTTACTTTATGTTTGTTTACTCATTCATAGTCTTACGGTTCAAAATGTCAGCTGTGTCAGGTGATGAATCTGTCAGTGGTGCTGAACTTCATTTGGCATCTGCATCGCAGGATGAGCTGGAACTCCAAAAATTGAAAGGCAGTTGGTATATATATGCTTTTAGACTGCTTTTTTACTAATTTTCCTTTTAATGGTACTCATTATCACTGCTGCTACTGTTGCTAAACTGGGCTGATGGTTTGATGATGTAGGGAGAAAAATGCTGGAAGTTCTTCGTTCATATTATCGGAGGTCGACTTTTCTCTTGGAGGACGTGAGACAACTCTGGTAAATGTTACATTTACTCAATCCTCTAAAATCTTCTGCATTGACCCATAAATTTTGGGTGTGCACTACCTATGCTAGTGATAAGGCATTGCTAGATTATCCATGTTCTTGGTTTGGTTCATTCCCTCTATAGTGTCTGGATGACATTTTAGGATATTCTTTTATGAAATGAACATTCGTAGGTTTGAGTTTGTCTATCAAGGTATCACTAACCTCCTTCTGCCTTCTACGTGAGTTTTAAGCTCATAATAATGGTCGTTTGCTAAATTTTATTTTTCGGTTTATATGGACTGTCAGAGTTCTCAAGAGTACAGATAAATTTAAAAATAAAATGATATAATAGTGTCACAAATTGATGGAGCTTGAGTTCCTTACATCTTCTATACCTGAAAAGTCTAGACTGTATACCACACTCTCTCGATAGCCAAGAGAATCCAAATGTGGAAATACGCACCGAACTTTATTCTGAAGTCGGACCACAAAATACAGTCAACCCATTCAAAGCTAATCTATAAAAGGCTGATGCACAATACCAAATGCTGTGAACTAGTAAAATCAAAGGATCATAGGGAGACATTTTTAGAGAAAGGTAAACAAGGGCAAAAGTTTTCCAATGGCCACCAGAAAATTTCTCTCAAAGATTAGCCTGTACAAGCCTCAAGCAAGCATACCCACTTTTCTGTCTAATACTCTTACTCAGTTGCAAAAAGTTTGGTGGGCTTTGACATAAAGGGAGAATGGGAAGTATATGAGTTAACAATATTTTATCTTGTTGTTGAATTGAAGTTATGATAAGCTAGTAGCAACTGACACAGTTATTAAGATTAGTCTACCTGGATCTACTTGAGAATGATTCTGTTTTCTTTCGTTCTTAAACCTTTAGAGTGTTGCCATGCAAATCAGCAGTATATGAATTAGAAACCAGATAAATGCTTGGTCCTGCATCTTATTGAAACTGACAGGGAACATTTTTAGTGAACTACTTATGGCAGAATTCTGCCTAACTCAAATTACAAAATATCACCAGATATCCCCTGTGTCCTCGATGTCACTCAAGAACAGCCTTCTGTACGTTCTTCTTGTAGCCCTTTGTCTGTTAAAATTGAGTAGGTAATAACATAATTTTTCGTTTGCAGGCAATGCTGATAATTGTGATTTATAGGGCTAAAACATAGTTGTTTGTATACATGCATTTTTATATGGCTGTTTTTTTTTTTCTATACCGCTCAACATGTCATAAAGTATTAATATGGAAATCTTTTTAATTCTCAGGTCCAATTGACTATCACACCTAGAGTGGAAGGTATTCTAAACATTGTTGGTGTCAGGTGGAAATTTTCGGATTCTGTAGTTGGTTATCATAATTTTGATTCTGCTCAAGTAAAGAAGAAAATTGTTAAGGGAAGAAAAGCTAAGCCATCTCCAAGCAATAATCTGAAGTTTACAGTGATCAAGGTGCATATTCTGTTGTAAATATCCTTGCATCCAATACTCAAAGAATTTAGTCCTTTTCCAGCTCTATGGTGAAACCTTTATTTTTTTGGATCAAACTGTATGGTGAAATTTGTGCTTTCATGTCCTCTGACCAGGCTCTGCCAAAGCTGGAGGGTTGCATCCAACAGATACCGAAAAGAACGTATGCTGGGGAGTTGCATCGTCCTGTTTTGGAGTTGAGGAACACATCAGAGTTTCCTGTCAAGGTAGGCTGTGTAGTGGTGTTGCCTTACATGTAAGATATTGGATGGGTGTAACCTTTATTAGTAAAAATCAACTGACCTCATTCCTAGATGGCTTGGTTCCTCGCGATATAGATTTATTACCAAGAGATGACTACACTGTCATTTTTTTTTCTGTGCCTCAAGTATTTGAGCGAATTTCTTCCCGTGTCTAAATTTGTAAATGCAGAATATCACTTGGCGAATAAGTGGAGGGGTAGATCCAGTCTTCATTATCTTCTCTGCTCTCTTCCTCTTTTATCTCCTGTTCCTTTGTGTTATCTGTTTTACCGCTAAAATAACGTTTTTACGTCGGAAGTCACTGATACTATAATTGATTTCCATGACTGAAATTTTGAAGTATCGTGATGGAACTGTAGATTTTACTTTCCCCGTCTTATAATTTGGTTTATTGCTTTCATTATTTGTATTAACAACTAATCCTGATGCATATATAATGTGTCTTTCTGCCTTCATCTTCTCATCTAGTTAGCTAAGAAGTTTAAATTGATCTTTTCAATATAATTGTATGCAGAATCTGAAGATGAAGATCAATCGACCAAGATATTTAATTCCTGGTTATCCGGAAGACATGAACGCGGAGTTCCCTGCTTGTCTACATAAACAACAAAATTCGGCAAGCAGAGAATTGCAGGATTACTCGGTCGAGGGGTCTGATGGCCTTCTGTTCCAATTTCCAGAGGTTAGTTATTCTCACTAATTTGTGTGCTTTCGAGCCTTTTTACTTATTTTTTTGAAAGGCGAGTGCAGTTTTTTAAGAAGCCGACAAACTTTTTTTATACTTGCTGAGATTAAGCTCTGGTTTAAATTGTTGCCAACAACATAAAGTTTGTGGCACTTGTTTACTTTTCCGAGATTTATGTACAATGTTTGTCTCTCGTTTTGCTTGTGTTTATGTTTCACGTCTTTGTTTTATGCAGGATGTGACAGTCGGAGGGGAACAAACTTTATTATGGCCGCTTTGGTTGCAACTGGGAGACCCCGGAAACATCTCCTTGTTTATATCAATATATTATGAAATGGAAGATTTATCAAGTGGGATGAAATTTCGTACTCTTCGAATGCATTATAATCTGGAGGTATGCACTTCTGATTATTCTCAATTTTCACTCTAATAGTTCCGAAAAGAGTTCATGTGGTAGGAATATCATTATCTATTTTACTGTAATTGTAAATATGTGAGTTGAGGAGTGCCGTAATGTGCTTCAACTGTGTAAAAGAGTATTGTTGTTGGTGAATTCTCTAACGATTGTTTCTCCAGTCGATTTACAGTCAGCATTACGTTTGGTTGTCTTTTGGATTGTTATTAATCTTATAAATATCTTTAAAATCTGTTTTTTCCCTTTTTCCTTTTGCTTGTTTTCCACTCAGATGTTGATGATAACTGACAGAAGATTTTTTATTATATATTATGTACTTTCATAACATTGAATTTGCCTCAGTATGCGGTAGACTTGTTATATTTACCAATCTGGTAGTAATCTTCATTATTCTTTATTTTTTCTACAACAGGCCTTGCCATCATTGGATGTGTCGGTCAAGATCAGCCCGTGTCCTTCAAAATTGCAAGAATTCCTTGTGCGCATGGAAATTGTGAACAGGACTAGTTCTGAGACTTACCATCTTCAACAGTTATCGTCCATTGGACAACACTGGAAAATTTTACCATTGTCATCTGATGGTAGAGTTTGTCCCTCACAAGCATTAGTTGCTAATCAAGCATTATCCTGCTTCTTTAAACTTCAGGTTTGTAGCTTCACCTTCACTACCATGCTTTAAAAGAAAAGCATCCTCCAGCAGCTAAGTAGACTCTGTTTAACGGGATTTCAAGTTCATAGCTTGTCACCTATCTACAATAACGTCACATTAGTTGTGGTTACTTATCAACACTCTGTGAATTGTTTCTAGGTCCATCTAGTGTTACAAGATTAATAACTCAAACATAAATTTGACCATACAATTGTGGATTGACTGTTAAGATGAAATGGTATGGTGTGTCTGTTTTGTTGTAGGCTTAGCGTACAGAAACTATACCTTTTGCGGAGAAAGTCATGATTGATTCTGAAATACTTGATTCCTTGTTTTATCTTTCTCTTATTATTCTGTTCTCTGTTTATTTCTATTTTTGGCTCAACACCAACTCTGGAGTGGTAGTTAATTAGGGTGGATGTTGGTTTTATGGCCACATAAATCAATTGTTTTATTTGGTACGAAACAATTTCTCTTTAATCTGCTTACTTACTGATTTCTCTTATATTTCAGAATTGCAGCAAATTAACTAGTGACGAAACATTATCGACTCAGGGCTCTACCAGTGGAAGCGATGTACGATTGGGAGTGGACGGCAGTGAAGCAATGTTTGATATGTCTGGTACACCTGTAGCAGCTTTTCACCATTACGACAGGTTGCACCAGGAAAAATCAAATCAGGTTCAGTATCTTTACCTACTTAGTTATGCAAGTGCTCAAGTTTTGAAATGCTGCATATAAGTTCCTGCATTGCTTAAGATTTGGTATTGCCTTTTTAATATTTTCACCATATGGACACGCATTTTTTATTAATTTTTCTTCCTTCAGATGGTCTTTAATTACTACTAAGTGGCTTATGTTGTTGCATCCCAGTAGAGAACCAAACGTTGTCTTTTGTTATCCCTCCCTTCTACTTTATGATGTGGGCTTTTGCAGTAGGAAATGAAAGGTGTGCACCTTTATAATTCATATAGTTAGGATAAAAGTCCATATTATGTGGGTGGCGGGGACTTGGATATTCAACCCAACCATGTTAGTCCTCATGACACAAGCGGTTGTGATGTTTAAGATTCGAAGAGTGCACCTTTACGTGCCCGAATTTCAGTCAGCGTATACTAAATGGTAGAAGATATGCAAATTAGTAACGCTGCGCACATACATCGCAATCAGGATGATGAATTCTGAATATATCATTTGAGGGGTTTAGACTTTAAGGGTGCAAATATGGTTTCTTGTTGGAAATCCCAATATTGCATCCATTAGTCACATTTGTAAAAGGTCTATAATAGTTGGACTTGAACAAAAATGGACCAAGCTTGACGAAGAAGTTAACATGTTTCGCTCTTCTTTGTAGAAAGGATATACGTCGACAAGATAGTTTCCTTTTGATACTTACGGAATCTAGCATTGGCATTCTGTATATTTTCAGTGCATGTGATAGTTACCGGGTACAAAATGTAGTAGGCTACGTTTTCTTGCAGTATTAGTAAACGTGTCGGACTCCAAAATAATGAAAAACCATATTGTTACTTTGTTGGATTTCTTATTTCCTTGTTATGTTTTACATCAGGGAAATCCAAGCATTGCAAACTTCATCTTGATCTCTCAGATGCAAGAATCAATAACTGGCCCATCAAATTCCTCACGTTTGTTTTCTCATCATATATACAGCCGCAGGTCAGTATCAGTTTCTCATAGGGGGTCATCAATTTCAAATTCTAACTTGCGCTAACATTCTCTTTCCAATGTATTAATTTGCTTTTTTATTTATTTCTCTCTAGTATTGTTAGCACAAGCCCTGTATGGTGGTTAATGGACGGGCCACGAGCTTTGAATCATGACTTCTCAATTTCCTTCTGTCAGATCGAACTTGTTCTGACAGTCCACAACTCATCAGATTCTGTTGCTTCTATTCGAATTAATACAGTTGATACCAGTACTAGTGGTCACTCTAGTGATACTGTTGTTGCTCCTCAATTACCAGCTTCATCTGGTCTCCAAGTAGGATGGCACAATATATCATTGACAAATGATTCCAAAGATTCACCCAACAACACCATTGGAACACAAGTTAAGAAATCATCATCTGACAGCGGCGCTCCTTTTATTTGGTCTGCATCCAGTTCTAATCGTTTAAAACTTGGTCCATTTTCTACGGTTAAAGTTCCTCTGCGGATTTGTTTGTTCTCTCCTGGGACTTATGATCTGTCAAGTTATACTATAAATTGGAGCCTTCAAGTATCTGGTGATGAACGGGTTTCTGGAGAAAAAACGAGTCAATCTTCTGGAACAAGTCAAGGAAGTCCGTATTATCTTACGGTGCTTCAGTCAACACAATGATTTTTATACTGGTCGCTAAGAACATTGTAGCGTACAAGTGAAGAGCTGTCTTTTATTGAGAGGCAGATAGATATCCTTTGTGCATTTTCTTATATAATAGCTTCAATAAAAGTATAGTTGTACCGTTGCTCTTCTGTGTCTCGACTCTTGAGTGTTAGCTTATTCTCTGAACGAAATTCAGCATCCTTTACTCCTTCACTTTTGTTTTAAATCAGTGTTAGTGACCTCCTAATTATTATTGGCAGTGACTAAATACAACCCTC
>JAJJMA010004709.1:0-15134 GCA_023529015.1 Papaver nudicaule
AATGTATCAAAAAATCAACATTACAACGGGCATAATCATTCCATTCAGCCACATCCCACTCTGTCAAAAGTATTCGGTCACCACCGAATCTTACACCCGAGAGATGTGCAAAATCCCACGGAGTAAAACCCAACTCGAACCCAACAAAATGAAATGTGTGTGTTGTGTACCACCACCTCTCGGATAGCATATTGAGAAAGCGAGGAAAGTTCTGCTTCGGATATTCGATATCAAGGACCGAAAAGAATCCACATTGCTTGATCAGTTCCATAGCGCCTTCATTGCACCAAACAAGTTCCTTCACGTCCATGTGTCCCGTCGTGCCTCCTCTATGTCTCCTTTCATCTTCAATGATGGGTTTACCTCTCTTTGTATGCAAATCATGCTTACTATCTCTCGACGAAACTTTTGATCAGCTTTCAATGAGAGAAAGCAACTCAGTACGCCTAGGAGAAGTCTGTCGAGGCCACATTTTTCGAATCCTACAACACATATACAATAAAAGCACGATTATGCATTGCAACACAAATTTATTAGAACAACAAATGAAATATTTGCAACTCCAAAAATCAGGGCATAAATTGCACACAATCGAATTAACAAAATCATACATGCATCGACCAAATTACAATACAATTACAAACCTATCATACATACATTTCAATTACAATAAACATTCATCAACCAAATTCCATTCATACCTATAAACCAAATTCCAATTTCACAAATAAAATGAAATTAATCAATCAATCAACTCCAATCACATACACAATGCATTAACCAATCCATTTCAATAAACAATCATCAACTTATCAATCAGAAAATCATGATTTCTATTATTACCACCAAAAAAAAAAAAACTAAAGTTAGAATTGCTCACCTTGGATCAAATCATGGATGAAATTGAAAATAGAGAGTTGCAAAGTAATCAGTCTCGTGTACACAACAAACCCATCAAAAATCTTGCGCAAATTCAACCTAAAAGGAATTCAAATCAACAAGGGGGTGAAGGGTGTAGAAACTAGGGGTTTAGAGGAAATAGAAGAGTGGAAGAAGAAGTGAGGGAAACCCGAACGGTTTCTGTCTCTTTTTAGTTACCAGGCGGCTACTGAATGGCCGCCTGGTCAAGGTCAAACATTGACTGCGTACACTAAGTGGCCGACCCCCAGATTTCGGCGGCCTTTCGATGGCCGCCTATCAACCATAGTAGTTGCGTTTTGAGAGCATTTTTTTGGACCTAATATTTGAGGATAAAACACAAAAAAAAACGGCACCATAGTGCTTGCTCTAATGTTGACATTTAGTGATTCCTTGCCGAATGCATTATTATTACCAACTCAAGTCCCAACCAATTTTCACATTTTTCTTTGCAAAGAGAAAGACAGTAAATAAGGCATAAGAATAACTGATAATAATGTTGGCATGAATGAGTATATCAAACCACAAGCTTTCTTCTGTTTCTCATTCTAGAGAAAGAATGGAGGTCACAGGAGTTGGTGGTGTCAATACAATGGATATCCATGGTGACCCTTTGTTGCAGAACATTACAAATGAGAATGGAGAAGGACAATGTAACATGCTAAATGCCATCGTTCATCGATAAGAGCAATTGGTCATTTTACAGCCACAGCTGCTCAAATTGTTAACATTTGGGTTGGCATGTATCTCATGCTTCTATTACTCATTGATTTTGTGGCTCATTCTTATCTCGGGCGATTTCGTGTCGTCTTAGTCTCTTCTTGCTTCTTCTGCATATTGGTAATATGGTTCCCTCAACTCTCTGCAAACTTGAAAAGAGCAAGCACGACACGACACATTCCCCCATCCGTATGGCAATGGTGCAGCATTCAGCAGTGTTAAGATTTAAGACAAAAGTTGCCACGGTTTGATTGCATTTATCATAATAATGAGGATATACAATAAAAACTACCTCTGTTTGATAAAGATGAAAAGGTACTGAACAAAATCAAAACTTGATTAAAGAGAAAGAGAAAATTCTTGACCTGGAGCTCATGGTGGCAAATCTAGTCCGAAACTTTCTGACTCATATGCACAAGCTCGCTATCATTTGGAATGTACCTAGCTAGCAGATTTTTCTCCAAGATCTTCCAATGAAACAAAGCTATTCATGTGCTTGAGCAAACACTCATCCCAGAAATCATTTCTACTTGCAGTATCAGGGTCATAATGACGTAAAGTCTCGCAAACCCCAGTGCTCCCACATCAGAACTTGATTGTCATCTGTTATGGCAAATGGATCATAATCCATAGGATCAAGGAACTCAGTTCTGTACTCCATACTAAACTCCTTAATCCAAACCCAAGGGTTCGAGACATCATCATTCTCATCTCCTGGGGAGTACCTGGCATTCTTTTTCTGCTCTTTCTTTAATACCCACATATCAAGACGTTTATCGGCCTCGCGCATAAAGCTGTATTCCTTGTCGTCTATGCACCTCTGTAACATGATAAAGACACAATAAACCACTCAAGGACACAACCCGTCTGTAAACCGCGTCGTGACATGGCGGCATTGGAAGGTTGCCGAACGTCTCATCTGCTAAATGAAACATTGATTTTCCAGTCACCTACAATTCGCTCTATCCAATAAAATGCATCGTTTGCAATAGGTCAATCTTTCTTTTATAGTGTAAGGTATGTCCCTAAACCAAGATCTATTTTTGCAAGTGTCTTGTAAGAAATTGGTGCAGCATCAGTACTTACCTCATCACTGTATCCATGAAAGAGCTTGATTTCTTCGCAACGCTTGCTTTTCGAAACTGCAAAAAGAAAACCTGTCTTTGGTTTTTGCAAGAGTGCTCTCCAGAGTTTGCACACTAACTCGATAGGGATATGAGAAAGTATGTTTTGGGTTATATCCAAATTCATATTTTTGATCAACCCATTGCTGTTTGCAAGAGTCTGAAGGGACAATATTCTACTAGATCTGTGATTTTCCATGATAGGGTTTGTTTGCAAGAACAATTATCCTTCGTTTAACATACAATATTAGATTAGATTGAAGGGAAAGGAGGTTCCCAGGCGTGATTGATTGTAACGCATCTCCTGAATTTTAAAGCGTTTCCTATATTATGCCTTCAATGCATACCAAAATACTGCTAATTTTGGGCCGTTAATCGGCCAAGAACGGAAAGAGTTGAAAAGGCTTGGGCAACTATTTTGGCACCAACTTAGGCCATGAATAGTGATTTCGGTTTTGCTCTAGCAAGTAGATGCACATCATCAGATTAGCATGGACTGAACCTGAACGCCTGTAAAAATCTGGATATTAAACATCAATTACACTATGTATTGCCCACCGAAAATATAAGGAAAGTAGTTACTTGTTTACATCCATTCAACAGATGCAAGCTTTAACAACCTAGCTTAAGTGAGTACAAAAACCATCCACTAATACCCCGAAATCCCTACATATACAAATACAAAATTCTGCACTTGTCTACCCTAAAGAAGCTCAAGTGCTGAACTAGAAAAGTTACATCACGACAATTACAGCTTTTTGCCCACAAAACTGCTTCTTAGTTCACTTCCAGTTTCATTGCCAGAAAAATCTAAGGCCCAACCTCACAACGTATTCTACGGTTTGAGTCGTTTGATAAGAATTAGGAGCTTGAAAACTTAATGACACAATCTGCTGAAGCCCATGGAGACATTCCTAACTGCATCCTAATTTTATTATTCAAAGCTTCTTCAGTATGTGAAGATTCCAGAATGACCATCTGAAGAACTCTTGCATGCTTCAGAACAAATTTAACTATCTTCAGCTCCATCGGGTCCCAACTAAACTTCCGAATTTCGATCAACTTAAGGCATACCAAACAGTGAGGCACTTTATTAAATGTCATAGTGTTCTCATTTGCTTTGCCACTATAAATGACCTACAACCCACCAGGTTTCAAATTCAGACATGAGGAAATCAACAAGGATAATAAGAAGGTAATGACATAAGCTGCTGCGAAACTTCTTTTCTTATTTTAAGTAAATAGCAACAAAAGATTTGAGAAAGTGTGATATACCTGATTGATAATGAGTGATTCCAAATTTGGCAAGAACTCTAGAAATTTGAGTAATATGTTCATTTGCAGGTAACGAATATCATACACTTCCAAACAGATCAAATTATGGAAGGTAGGGAAACTTGTAGACAGAGCCTTTGCGAGCCTCAGAATCTAATAACAAGGCATACAAAATAAGATACTAAAGTGAAAACAGTTAAGCATCATATTTGTTGTAGTGGAAATTTGCATTTGGTCCCTGTAACGAGGAGTAATTCTCCAGTCGTCAGTTTGGCTTTGTTTGGTTCAGGCTAAGCCGAGGAATATGAAAATAACTTAAGGTACAACACATTTTCAAAAGAAAAAACAAGAGATATGGAAACGAGGACCTGACTACCCCGTTGGCCAAGTTACTAGTCCTCAAGATACTACATAGAATAATGTAGTCAGCTGATTTTACAAGGGTAAAAAACACTAAGGTAAGCAAGCATACCTGAAAGTAAGCACCTGATATTTTCAAGAGCTTTACATTGTAGAGCTTCATTATAAACTTGGATATTGGACCAACTCTGCTCCCTATGTCGCCAGAGTAATAGTGTAAATCTGCATCATGTAACAATCGAAATCTATCCACAACTAAATTTCCTGGTAGCCAATCAAAGAAAATTAGATTTGGTGCATTAATTCTGACCTTGATAGTGTAAATCTGCATCTTGTAACAATGGAAAACTATCTACAACTAAATCTTCTGGTAGCCAATCAATGGAAGTGAAGGAAGTTAGATTTGGTGCATCAATCTTGACCTTGATATTTTCCACATTACCGTACAGTCTGTACTTATAACCCATTACAGTGAAGGACTTCAGTCTAGGAGCTAAAACACATAAGAAACTAAAATCCTCAAACCTACACTCGGTCAAACACAATTCTTCAAGCAGTGGGCAATTAGAAAAGAGTTTTCCTGCCAGATTCTCATCATCAAATTCAATATTAGTAAGCCGGAGGATCTTAATACTTGGAAGAGAGATTGATTCTGGAAGACTGAATAGACCTATATCTGGAAACTGAAAGTCTAATGCAGTTAATGACTCGCAAGTGAAAAGGGAGTCGGGAATCATCTTCTCCTTTCTTGTGTATGACAAATACACAGACAGAATGAGCTCTTCAACTTCACATTTCATTACTGTAGAGATCCACGAATACACCCCGCTTATGGTCGAAATACTCATATTCACAATTGAGACAAAATTTCTTTATATTCAACATATTGCGTAAAACCAATACCCTATCCACAAAATCCATGAAGTTATTCGTCTTTAAGGTATTGGCTTCTTCATCAAAAGCTACATACTTATGTTCCTAGCTACGAAAATCAAGAACCGGAACAGCTACCCAAACATTCCTCCATCTTTTGGATAAAACGCTAGTGGAAACAGCACATTTGGTTTGAAGAAATGAGAGTATATGATGAACTAAAGGATCAGGCAATTTACTAATCCTATCGACTCCCACACCCATAGTGTTGCCGTAGTAGTTTCTAAAAAAAATAAAGCAAGATTCAAATTCAGTATATAGCTAAGCATCTTCAAGTTGCAATTAGAGAACTTGACTACCCCATTTCCAAACACACCAGAATTCCCCCATTATTACCCAAGAAAAAAAAAGAAAATTTTTGACAAATCCATTCCAACTCTTAATCCAGAATATCTATACTTACAAAACAGGAGTGTTTTCTGAGTCATGGGACGGTCAGGATACATTCCAGTTGTTGTTAGTGGTGGCTAGGATCTCCCCATCCTCACAGTGTAGAATTCTAGGATGTTATCTAATGGTCACCGTCATTTTTGGCCTACTCTCTCCCCCCAGTTAATACGCTCTGTCGAATTAATCGGTGAATAATCAATTGCTCCTCCATAATATCAATTTCGTAATCGACCTTTCATGCCTTCTTCACTAATTAGCCATCTCATCTCCTCTTATTCCCTTTCGATTTGTCTGATTACAATTAATATAGAAAACGCTCTCCATTAAATTTCTGATCCATATATAATGTTTCCTCCAAAATCGAAGTCGGCATCGGTACCAATAGTCGTACAAGTATGTTTACAGTTTCTCTCCTTTGTTAATCTTCTCCACAATTAAACTCATTGTTCCTGACATGATCCATGGTCGTTCATTTGGGATTTTAATATTAGGTTTAATACCTCTTTGTAGCATTACATCACCCAGATTGTTTGTTCATTCAGCGTTTAGATTGTAGGATAGGTTAACTTCTGATACCTTTTTTTTTTTTCCTGTTACAAACTCTTGGATAGCTAGGATTATACATTCTAACATCTCATTCACTGTATAGGATCCTTATTAGTAAATTGGTTTATACTGCAGTCAGTTTTTTAATCTCTTCTAAATTGGTTTATTATTGTGTTTTCTAGGCTAGCAACTTGATGTGTATCGATAAATTCTCGGACTTTCCATAACTTGGACGATTTAGCCTCCGTAGTGGAGGTAATACGCAATGCAAATTTTTAGCTTCCTCTCATCTTTCTTTGTGTGTTGGAGTAGTACATTATTTTCATGATTCATATGTTGGAGGAGTATTAGATTATTGTTATTAGGATGATTTGTTAATTGAGAAGATGACGAAGAAAAAAGCATACTGCAAGTGATGTTGATGGTACTAAAGGAGGCAAGTTTCTTTTCATGATTCATATGTAGGAGGAGTATTAGATTATTTTCCAGTGATACACTATGTTTGATTTTGAGGACAAAAGGATAGTATATGATGTGTATTTCTTTTTAATTTGATGTATTTAGTCGTATAGTTGCTCGAAAATAAGAAGGGGATGTAGGATTTGTGTCCAACTAACAAAATGCAAAATGTTTGCTAATATCGATTTGTTTCTATGACAATTTACTGGACTAATGAAATTTATGGTCAAGATTCAGAGATCTCATATGGTTGTGTCAGTTGATATCTTTGTGACTTTCTTTATCATTTTGCTCAAAAAATTATGTTAAAACCTTGAGCTAAGTTTTTTTCTTGCTGTTCAACTGATATACAAATATTTTGCATGATCTTTGAGATAGGGAGAAGAATCAGAAGATTGTTGTTGTGATCGAGAAGCGATGGTGGGTGTTGTATTGCAGGGGCTTTCTCTTTGCGAAATTGTATTGTCTCACTCTATGGTTCGATACTACATTACAAGTAATATTTAACAGTTTTAGTCAATACTCACATATTGTTTCATGAAATTTCTTTGTGGGATAACCTGTTTCCGCTATCAGGGTTGTACAACATTTATAAACAAAAATGATGTTTAAGAATTCCATGACATCGTATGCTTAGTTGAGTTTTGTTGTTCATGAAATTGAGTTTGTGTTGCTGTTGTTTGATGCCCACTCTCTTTTAGGTTTTCCTAAGTTTGTCTGTTCATTATATTTCGGGTTTGTATCTGCACATTTATCCCGTGGCTGCTAACAATAATTTATTGTTTTGCAGCCGTTATTTCTTTGTTCGTATTAGAGGATTCCCATGCAAGGAACTGCTACCTCAAGTAGGTACCCTTGATCTGCCATACTTTCCATTGTTCTGTCGTACATAGTCATTAGGTAGTTGAGCTATAGCAAGAAAAAGCTAAGCTATGCAAAGATGTTTTCCTCCCCCGTTATCTATTTATTATTGTATCATCTTGCTGTCTAGAACTAAACTATCACCTATGATATGTATGTGTGTGTGTGTTTCGTTTACTTAACTTTTATGTTTACATGTTCAGGCATAGTCACACATAGCTGTTGATAAATGTGGTTTCACTAAGAACGTTCTTGCTTCTCAGTGCCTATAAAACATTAATTGACAGCTTTGTTTCACCTTGATTGTTATTTTTCTTAGGAATTAGTTCCGGTCTGTGTTGCAGGACTTGAATTCTGTTCCACAGACTATATTTTTCTCCTCTCTAATGTTTAAATTCTTTGCAGGTGCCCAAATGCAAGACCTGTATGACATATTACAGTACCATTTAAAAATGTAACACTCCTATACAAACTTTTGGTACTGAGAGTAGAGAAACCATCACCCAGTTAGTTTTGCAGCACATCTCCTCTAGCTGTACCCATTTTTTCGCTGACAAACTAACACTCCATTCCTATTAATCTCTAACCCTGTATCCCCAAATGTCATAATGTGTAACACCAGAGCTATTAACGTGCTCATTGAAACGGCTGGCACTATCGTGATTTTCCTCGGTGTAACAAGAAAGTTCTTGGTGAGGTTTGCTTGAGTTTCTCATTCTTATCTAACTTGGAATTTATCGAACAGTCACGAAGCTTACTTGGGAGGTTTCTTACTTGGGAGGCTTCTTACTGGAAGTTTCTTGGTTGTGTAACTGTATATATAACCAGCGTCTGAGTTTAAAAAATGCAAATTACCTGAATTTTTCAAATTATTTGAATGTTTGCTTACCATGCCTGGATACTATCATTTTTGAGTATATTGGACCTCCACATCCATGTTCTTTTGAAGATACAAACATATTGCATATTTAGATGCTTGAGAGATCAATATAATGTGTATAGGTAAGCCAAGGAGTGTGGAAGGAAGCATCTCATGAATAATTTCTCATTACTGTTCCAGCAATAAAGGTACTTTCGATTTGCTCTCTTATTAACAACGATAGTATGAGTTATTTCTAATTCACTATTAATATCTTAGTATCTCTCACTTAAGGCAATATCTTACTGGCCAACTACATATTAGACGATCGATGTATAAAACACATAGTAGCAAATCGGTGCTCACTGCTATAAAATTGTGCGTTTTTTCCTCGATCCCCTTTTCTGTCCTTTTGATATAATTTACCCGTTAGTTAATTTTCATGAGTGTATACTGTATTAAGAATTTGATTTTTATCCGATTCTTACTATTATTTAGTAGTGAATTGTGTGATCATTTTTCCGCATGGCTGCAAGTTATGAATAGGCGGTTTTTCAGTTTATCAATTTGATTGTATGTAGACTAATTTAAAGCTCTCGGCGTCCTCGAGTCTCACAAAGATTTTTTCGCCTACGGTGTGCTCAAGTCTTTTAGTTATTCTATGTCAAACGGGGGAGGGAATATATATCACATGTACAAGTTGGTATGGTAAAGATCTGTGTAGATGAGTATAAGTTCCATTATTTATTGGCCTGTACTTAGTTGGTGCTCAATTTTCGTAGAAAAATGTTAGGATGTAACTCGGAGGCTGTCAAGTTCATGGTACAGTTTTAGTTAGGGGTTTGACGTATAGTTTATGAATGATGAATAACCTTCATAGTTAGTTCAGTTATCATGTTGGTCTGCAAGAAATAATTAGGATTTGTCTCCGTTTAGTTAGGAAGATGCTGATAGGGAGCAGCAAATGGAAACACAAGCACATATCTTGCTTAATATTTTAAATTCAGGTATGGTTTGGATATTAGTGTACTATGAAGTTTTATTTGGGTTTTTAGTATAGCTTAGATTTATTGGTACGTACGACGTGATGCATGATAAGAGACCCAAACGGTAAAAACTTAAATACGTCTAGCCAGTTCATACCTAATCAAGATAATTTAATCGTGCCCCATCAATTTTTTTCTTTTTTTTTTCTTCAACTATATTTTTAATCTATTTGTTTGGACATGGTGGAGCTTTTATTTTGAACTCTTTGTACCTGACCAAATTACGTCCAGGATTGGAAGTCTGTTCGACCTCATCGAGATAATGGTGAGGTGAAGCAAAATAAAAAGAAGAAAAGCCCCAAAAAAGTGTTGAGGATGAAGATGAAGAAGAAAAGAACTGAAAACTGTGGCAAGCAAAGACAAGGAGAACACAATCAAGCAAGCGGCTCAATAACTTATTTCTTCATCCTCTTACTATATCTAAGAGGATGAAGAAATCGATTTATTGGATCCACTGTCAAGCTGATTTTAGCTACAGAAAATAGGTATGTCTTCCTATGAGCAATATAAATTCCTTTTTAAGAATTGTGGATATCTTCAAGTATATATTTTAGATTTTTACTTCAGTCTAGAAACCATCACTGTCTTTCTAGAAACCATCACTGTCTTTCTCCTGTAGTTAGTTTCCAGTTCTCAATGTTTCTTATGTTAAGTGCCCTTAAACTGTCAGTTACTAGCACTACTTATCTTTTGTCTTTGCGTCCTTCGTAATTGAGAACTTGGATCACCATTGATCAGTGATTTGAAATTGAGTTTATTTCATTTTTGTTTTCAAAGCCAGTTGCCGGTATACGAAATAAGCAAACTCCCATTTCAAGTTTCAAAGTGGTCCCAGGTTCTGCATTTGGCTAAGGGTGGAAGACATTACAGGAAGTACTATTTTTGAGATCTCTAACAGGGAAGTCCAGAAGACTTTGCAATGAACAACAAAAGAACTCATCAGGTTGCAAGAGGTATGTGTACAACTTCAGAGTCCAACATGTTTTACACTGATACCCTATCTAACATGTGCGACAAAAACAAATGATGGACAAAATTTTCTGATTATTTCCATAAGACTTTTAATTAATGTAGCACATCTTACTGAACATCCACTCCTAGCTATGTTCAGGGCCGGGGTCAGTTACCAACTTACCATCCAGAGGTCAAATGTGAATAAAAATCTTTTATAAATCTTCAAGGTAAGATGATATGCCACAGGATAATCTCAGAATCAAAATTTTAGTCTTTTTTGCCTGTGATTAGGCCCATACCATCTCCTGCTGAAGATATGTCTCCAACGAAGGTATGCAGTGGAAGACGCGGGGATTGATTGACTTAACTGAGGATTGGTTTTTTCTTTTTGTAGTAATTATTTGTCACTCTGTCATATGCGAGCAGGTTGGTGCAATCTCCCATGTATTGTTTGAGTTTCAATGCATCCGATTTTGTTTTACAATGATTGTTATATCCAAACAGTTATTTGAGGTTTTATCTTATAGTGACTGTTGATGTAATACTGACTTAGTGACTTGGAGTTACTATGAAATTGTGATTTATGTTAATTCAATCTATCAGGTAATATATTTGTTAATGAGATACCAAGTTGTGGAGGATTTTTTTTTTTTTTTTTTTGTTTTTGTTAAACAAATAATTTTTTTAGCAAATAAAATTCACAAATGCTATTAAAATATGATGAGTGGTTCAAATTTATTTCAACAACTCAAGGACATAGAATTACAATATGAAAACTGTGCTCTAAATATTAAGAGTTTTTTCAAACACAATCAAAAATAATGCTATTTGTCAGTGGGTGCTACAAAATTTAACCACGTCGGCAGAGTAGAATGAAAATATAAATAAGTGCATCAACAATTCTAGACTGACCGAGAGCTGGAGGTGGTGGAGCAGGGGGGGCCCAGGGGAAAAACCCCTCTCACATTTTCTGTCATCCACTGTAGCAGTTGTCAACTTTTCGGTCCGTAAGGATTTATTGATAAGTGCATACCAAAAAAAATTAAAATATCATTTAAAATAGTACACTAATAACGCATGCCAAAAAATAGCTTCGAGGGTCAAAAATTATTGAAGATAAATTTATTTATTTTCTTAAAAAATTAGTTTAAGTATAGGAGTACCTAATATTTAATACAAATATAAAAGAGTACAGGAAATAAGATATCCAAAACGTACCAAAAATTAAAGGAAAACGCAGTCACAATAAAAATGTAATCATGTGTTTTCTCTGACCCTGATAAGCCTGATCCATTTCATTAGACAAGATATATGTATAATGTACTGACCGGATTAATCAAGTTTGGTATTAATATCCAAGACATGGACCATTGTGAAATAGCCCGTGCCGAAAGGCACGGGTCACTCCCTAGTATACCATACAATTAAGCACAGGTATAGGGACCTCAAGACATACAGATTTGCAGAACATGAACTCATAAAAAAAAACAATAGAAAAAATTATACCTTCACTTTTCTGTTCGTATAAGGTTGTTCCTGTGAGAAATTGAGATAGAGATGAGTGATCAACTCATTGTCGTCGCTCGAGGGTTTTAGGTTTAAGAAAGAGTTTGCAACTTTCAAGAAAGGCTACTGTGCGTGGGGATGTGACGAGTGTCAAGAAAGGTCTTGTGAGTCTGTGACACGGTAAAAGAATACAATAACCAGGGCACAGCCAAAGATGCCGATAAATGATGCGCTGATTTTGGCGCTGCAAGAATTCCTTTGGCACTTCAAAACAATAAAACCATCCAAAGAGTAGTTACAAGGGATGTCTAAAAAGTATGAAAAGTCTAAGTTACCCTTCAAAACAAAAACTAATTTACCTTATATTCTCTTCTCATCTTCTCCTTCTCCTAAAACAAAAACTTGGGGTGGGTCTTCTTATACTTCTAAAAAACAAAAACAAAATTAAATGAGAAGAGGATACGAAAAATTAAACTTACGGTTCATCGCCGATACGAAAAATTTATTGTTTCGATTAAAATTAAAGATGGCGAAAACAAAATTACCCTTAGAGACACTATAATTGATCCAAGAATAGAAAGAGCCACCTCAAATCTACAATCCACAACGGGAGAATCATCGATTTGGGGCTGTTTTTTTTTCGCACCAGTTGGTTTTACGGTTTGGATTGCATATGAAACCGAGGCGTAAACTAGTTTTTACGTCTTGTGATTCTTCATGAAGTAAGGCGTAAAAGCTTTTACGCCTACCAAACCAAGGCGTAAAAGATGCCCTAGTTTTGCCCTAGAATGTTTTACGCCTACCAAACCAAGGCGTAAACATTTTGGAATGTGCTCACAAAAATACGAACCGTAAAAATCAAAACCAAGGCGTAAAAACTGAATTGGGGCGTAAAAAAATGGTGCGTAAAAATCTAAATTGGGGCGTAAAAACTGAATTAGAGCATAAAAAATGAATTGGGGCATAAACAAATAAATCCGGGCGTAAATAAAATGAATTGGGGCGTAAAACAATGTTTTACGCCTTGGTTTTGATGTTTACGGTTCACATTTTTGTGAGCACAATGTTTTACGCCCCAATTCATTTTTTTACGCCCCAATTCATTTTTATGCCCTAATTCAGTTTTTACGCCCCAATTTAGTTTTGTACGCACCATTTTTTATGCCCCAATTCAGTTTTCACGCCCCAATTCAGTTTTTACGCCTTGGTTTTGATTTTTATTGTTCACATTTTTGTGAGCACATTCCAAAATGTTTACGCCTTGGTTTGGTAGGCGTAAAACATTATAGGGCAAAACTAGGGCATCTTTTACGCCTTGATTTGGTTTACGCCTTGATTTGGTAGGCGTAAAAGCTTTTACGCCTTACTTCATGAAGAATCACAAGACGTAAAAACTAGTTTACGCCTCGGTTTCATATGAAATCCAAACCGTAAAACCAACTGGTGCGAAAAAAAACAGCCCCAAATCGATGATTCTAACCTAAAAAAACAATGAAAACATGATTGAAACTCCATATAAGATTATTACGATTAGCATTAGCTCGAATGCCATCTTGTCGGTCATTTTGCTCAACAAATTAAGTTCAGGATCTATTTCTTTTCCATACACAAATCCTAATTTGAGGGAGATCAGAAGTGGTTATGGTTTATCGTCACTGGTGTTGGCGGAGCTATTATCAGGGGTGGTGGCGGGGTGGTGGTGGCGTTGGTAGTGAAGGAGGAGAAGAACATGGTTGTTCGTTAGCCTATTTTATAAGGGTAAAATTGTCACGTTTTATAAGGGGTTTTTGGTTTTGGGTTTTGATGACCCTATTTTGTCACCCTTTGAAGCGCCACAGGAATCTCTGCAGCGCCAAAATCAGCGCATGATAAATGTGATGCTACTCGTACCAATCAGGTGTTGCAGTAGCCTATCCGCAAAACCAGCCTCAGCAAAGTCACGACCAGTTAGCACGAGAATCCACGGCCCGTTACGGTTAGATAGTGGTGATGCTACTAGTACCATCGTTTACAAACTGAAATAAGGTCAAGCCCAGTGATGCTTGTGTATGGACACTGGAATCATTTCATACGAGTTATACCAAGTCGCTTTTACACCATGAGTCCTTCCATTGGCCAGCAAATTTTGAAATAATACATTTATTTATTTTTGAAAAAATCTCATAAAATTTATGAAAAATCTCATAAATTTGAAGTATACTTGATTTGCTAATGAAGTTATTATCCGGTTAATTAACCAGACGACTTGATGCAGAATAACTTGAGCCAATTTTGATATGTGCAAGGGCCTAAGTGCAGTGAACTAACCAACAAGGCGCTACAAGTACAAACTAAACTACACCAGCAAAATCAGTTCCCCAAAATTGAGAATAAGGATTAAAATGAGAGCTATAAGTTATAACCATCTAGGCATCTGCCTACTCTTTAAAAATTTCATCTAAATCCTGTGTATTTCTCACTTACGGAGTGTTGGGCCTAAATTGAGAAAAATAAAATCTGCCCATTAGTCCTAAGACAACATGAGTTTCATGCTTATATCCCACGTGCATCCACATGAGACATGACTACCCCCATCCACTTTTCAATACCTATAACTTCAAATCTTCTTTTTCCAAACATTCCCAACAAACACTCAAAATCAATAGGAAATCGAGCTAAGAGTTTTACAAAAAAAACAATACCATGGAAATCAAACTAGAAGATCACGAACAAGAAATGAGAAACCAAGGTCACGTGTGGAACTTAACTTGTGGTAATGTTGATTCAGCAGTACTTAAATGTACAATTGAATTGGGCCTTATTGATGCACTTCATAATTCTTCCAAACCCATGACCATATCCTCCCTATCATCAGCATCACCATCTTTAGCAACACTCAAACCTGAAAATTTGTATAGATTATTAACATTACATACTTATGTCATATGAATCTCATTACTACCAATGTAGTCGAAGGAAATGAGACATTTTCTTTAGCAGATATTTCTAAATTATTGCTTAATAATCAAGAAAGAAGTTTGAAAGATTGGGTTATTGGTACTAGTAAAGTGCACGTGCGCTGCACGTGTTATTTGAGTTGAGTATGTCAAATCGAAATGCCTCCGCATACAAAATAATTTTTGTATTAATACGAACAAAAGTTTTTTACAGGTATACAATAAAGCACATGATTTACGGGTACCA
>JAJJMA010004720.1:0-12621 GCA_023529015.1 Papaver nudicaule
CTCCCCTCGGAGAATATACCAAGCCCGAAGAAGAAGTCTGCCGAAGAGATAAACCGACATACGAGAGCCGAAGTTACTTGAAGACGAGGCGCACCGAAGACCTCCTTTACTTGGTAGCTAAGACAATGGCACTTATGTAATTATCATGTAAATTTCCTCTATATAAAGGAAATATCTCCTAGGAGAGAGGGGATCCTAACTTGGACTTTCTCTCTCTACCTCCTTCTTCTCTACTCATCTTCTTCCCCAAAAAACTAGATCTAGATCTAGAACTCCTCTCTAATGGAGATTCATGTAATTCAACACCAAGAAAGTAAAAAATTTGTGATGAAGGTTGCATCCATTACACCTTGTATCTTCTCCTTACATTTGTACCTTGATTATTTGATTAAGGTTCATACTTGTGGTTCAAATATCTAATGGCTGTAGAGTGTGGAGTCTATATGCAAATTTTACACTCGCACAGTTTGGCGCTAGAAACAGGGATGATTAAAACAACTTAGGGTTTGCCTGTATTTTGAATGTCCAAAAATAAAGATCTACTAATTCCGGTGACAGTTCCGGCAGGTTCAGTAACATATCTAGTAGCTTTAGTGGTGGAACCAACGAGTTCAAACAGTAGATCCGGTAGTGTGGGACTTGGGTTGGGTCAACCCACCCAACCCGTGCCCAACCCGAACGTTGGGCGGGTTGGGTTAGGTATTTCAAAATTTTGGGCAACTATGGGCATATATTTTACCAACCCGAACTAACTTGGGCAAGCACGGGTTCACATATCTCTAACCCAAGCAACCCGAAGAACCCACGGAGCTATAAAATAATTTATATAATTATTTTTATTAGTGGTATTATTATTATTTTTAGTATAATTTTTCATATAATATTTTAATCTAAGAAAGAAATTTTATATTATATTATTGCATTAATAAGAATCTCAATTATAGTATAAATGAAGTAACTAAATCTACTTGTTACCTAGATTTATCATAAAATATTGTTTTAAAATAAATTGTAATAACATTTGTGCGTGTATATACATAACCTACCTTTGCACATTTTAGAGATTATTTTTATTGGAATTAATGTCACAATTATTAATGAAAATCTTTTTATGCCGTCATTTATATTGTTCATTTTATTACGGTTTTTAGTTTCAAACACGAATCAAGGGCCAACCCGAGGAACCCGAGGAACCCAAGATACAAGTTGGGCGGGTTGTGGGCACACCTCCATGGGTTCCACGGGTTTCATGGGCAACCTGGGCAAAGAATTTTTAGTACGGGCATGGCTTGGGCAAGCCCTCCAACCCGCCCAACCAACCCAAGTCCCACCCCTACCGGTAGATTCAGAAGTTTCCAGGGGTATTTCCGTCGCACATCTACGAGTTTCAGATTTCCTGTTCAAGAAAATGGAAAAAAGGAAAAGTGCAGTTATTAAGACCCGACATAAAAGCTTCACCAACAGTGAAATCCAAGCTTCACCTCCAATCCGTCCGAAGTAGTTACCCAAGCTCCCCTCGGAGAATATACCAAGCCCGAAGAAGAAGTCTGCCGAAGAGATAAACCGACATACGAGAGCCGAAGTTACTTGAAGACGAGGCGCACCGAAGACCTCCTTTACTTGGTGTTTTTGGTGTAAAACAATAAAGAGAATCTGAGGGGTAAAGTATGAAGTGTGATGATGTAATAAAAGATTGTGATGAATTCGAGAGGTCAAGATCGAACAAGACTCGCCTAAACCAAGAAATGGCCGTTCGAGTATTGCTTCAGTTACAAGAAGAGGATTTTAGGGTTGGTTTAGGGAGGGAAGCAGAGAAAGACGAGATCAGAGAATTGCTATGATTTTCTGTGATATTGAGATTGATATTGCTAGATAAGGATGAATATTCAGTTCTCACTAGATAATAAATGCTGAATGAGAAGAGTTAATCAATTATCGATAAGATAGACTTGATTATACTTGCACTGAACTTGTTGAACTTATCTGTTTTTGGATGAGATTATTTCCCAACTGGTCGAGTGACCTATTTATAGCAATATATTCTCAACTGATCTCGTAAGAAGTGGAAGAAGTGGAAGAGTGGGAGTGAGGAAAGAGTGGGGTCAGTTGTTAAGAGTCTTGCGCCTAATAATAGGGAAGACTAACAACCCACTATCTTATCCCATCTTCTCAGCAACGTTCGCACGACTTAGTTTTCTTTCCCGTTAAGTGATTGAGCCGTTGCAATCACACGTGCCGTAGACCGCCAAACCAAAACCCTAAAGAATAGCCCCCCATGTAACTAAATCTTGATTCTCGTAAGATTTGTTAAATATTTGTTTATTTGTTAAGTCAAAGTTGACTAGTGCAAGTCGTACCAATTACTGGTAACTTAGGACTTTGCGTAAAGATAGAGATTAAGCGATAAGCTTGAATATCTCCTTAAGATTTGGTTTAAGGATTGAACCGGGCAATCGCCATTTAAACCTAATGAGATAAATCTAAGGGTTGAGCTAGCAACCGCCATTAGATAAGATAAAATAAATCTAAGGGTTGAGCTAGGAACCGCCATTTAGATAAGATAAGATAGGTCTAAGGATTGAGCTATGCAATCGCCATTTAGACCGAGAGGATTTCAGCAACTCTCTGTGGCAGTAGTCAAGTAAATACGACTTTTGGTTTGCCATAAATATGAGAAATTGGCTTGTGGCATGTAATGCACCAATTCTCTGAGTAATAAAGACATAAGAATGTCCAAAATAATATAAGTCATGGCCATGAGCCATGATTAGGATTTATAGCACTGATTTATAGAAGCAAGTCCATAATCAGGAAAAACAGACGAATGATGCTATCACAACGTAGCCATCATCAAGAATGCATAAGCATTGCCAATACAAGACCTAAAGATATGCCATAATAATCATAATAAGCCATGTTGCATGGTATAATAATCTTGTTGAGAAGTTAGGCATAGGGCGCAAAGGATGAGCCACAACATTTATGTTATTTTCAGATTTCTGGACAGTTTGCATGTTGTCCATTGATAAAATCGCCCAGGCCAGCCTATATTAGATAAAAATCTGAATTTTTAGTATGTTATAGGAAATTCACAGAGGAAAATATTCGTGAAGGAAGCGCCTTCTAATTCCTCACGGATTGGGCTGTAAAAATCACGCCATGAGGAAATACGTGAGCTGAACTGCCAGATTTCCGAACTTGATTAGGAAACTAGAGTATTATGGACTAAATAAAATCCATAATCCTCTAGGATTTGGATCAGTGGGACCCATAAATAGGGAGAGGCTAGGGAAAGATGAACTCTAGCTCAAAGGAGGCAAGGCTAGCCGTGAGGGGAAGAGGACAATCATGGACCTCCATAAGTACAAGTGAGGGAAAACAATAAGACCCCCACGAATTAGGCGAGAGCCAACTATAAGGCCCCCATAAATTAGGCTAAGCATGATTATGAGGCCTCCAGTATTTGGCCAAGGCATAATTCTTGGACCTCCAAGAGTTTGGCCAAGGCATAACCGTGGGGCTTCACAAGTTTAGCCAAGTCATGGCCGCGAGTCTCCAAGCAATAAGCTAGGGCATGGCCGTGGATGTCCAAGAAACTAAGCAAAGGGGATGCGTGGGCATCCAAAGACTAGGCAAGGGGTGGCGTGAGGGCCCCCAAATAGTTGAGCAAGGGTGATGCCATGGGCATCCAAAGATTAAGGCGAGCCATAAATATGGACACCCAAAAACTAAAGAGAGGGATGGCCATGGGCGTCCAAAAATCAGGCCAAGGAGGTGGCATGGACACCCAAAATCAGGCCAAGCTAACTAACATGGATATCCAAAGGTTAGGTCAAGCTAATGGCATGGATACCCAAAGTTAGGGCGCGCTAGAAGTAATGGATATCCAAAAACTAAGGCAGGGGATAATCGTGGGCCTCCAGGGATTAGACAAGGGAGGATGCGTGGGCATCCAAGGATTAGGGAAGGAGAATGCCGTGGGCATCCAAGGATGAGGGAAAGCTAATGCCATGGGCCTCCAAAGGATTAGGCACGGCCAATGCCGTGGGCATCCAAAGATGAGGCGAGGGAGGATGCGTGGGCACCCAAGAACCATGCCAAGGCCGTGCATATCCAAGGCATGCCAAAGCCGTGCATATCCAAGGCATGCCAAGGAGTGGCGTGAACCCCTTAGGGCTTTGGCTCGAGCATGAGCTAGGCTAATGCGCATGCGTAGGTATTTTAATACGTAGATCAGGGATATGGACCATGCTACTAGGCTAGGGTCGCGAGATATTAAAAATATGGCTAATAGCAACCAAATATCTTATCCCTACTGTAAAAATAAATTCATACCTTATCTCGAGCTATTCCAGGACGCCAGAAAGTGATGTGAAATTACTCCTGTGACCTTATCGCCAAAAAACACCATCAACACTTGGTAGCTAAGATAATGGCACTTATGTAATTATCATGTAAATTTCCTCTATATAAAGGAAATATCTCCTAGGAGAGAGGGGATCCTAACTTGGACTTTCTCTCTCTACCTCCTTCTTCTCTACTCATCTTCTTCCCCAAAAAACTAGATCTAGATCTAGAACTCCTCTCTAATGGAGATTCATGTAATTCAACACCAAGAAAGTAATAAATTTGTGATGAAGGTTGCATCCATTGCACCTTGTATCTTCTTCTTACATTTGTACCTTGATTATTTGATTAAGGTTCATACTTGTGGTTCAAATATCTAATGGCTGTAGAGTGTGGAGTCTATATGCAGATTTTACACTCGCACAGTTTGGCGCTAGAAACAGGGATGAACAACTTAGGGTTTGCCTGTATTTTGAATGTCCAAAAATAAAGATCTACTAATTCCGGTGACAGTTCCGGCGGGTTCAGTAACATATCTAGCAGCTTTAGTGGTGGAACCAGCGAGTTCAAACAGTAGATCCGGTAGATTCAGAAGTTTCCAGGGGTATTTCCGTCGCAAATCTACGAGTTTCAGATTTCTTGTTCAAGAAAAAGGAAAAAAGGAAAAGTGCAGTTATTAAGACCCGACATAAAAGCTTCACCAACAGTGAAATCCAAGCTTCACCTCCAAACAGATTTAACACGAGAAATCTCTTTCTTATCTCTTTTCATGTTTAATATTCCAGATATATGAATTTTGAAGACAAAAATTGGGTTTTTTGGAGCTAAAAATCACGATTCAAAAATGAATTTTGTTTACAAATCTACCATCAGTAGATTCAGAAGAGCAAACCCATTTAAAACTTTTGAAACCAGATGTGGGATCTTTCTTTTAAATCAAACAGAGCCATTGGATATCATTATTTCCGTTTAAAATTGACATACAGTAGACCAAATGCATTACGATTAAAAAAAAAAAGAAGGGATTTCGATGTTCTCTTTGTCGAACAATCAAGCATAGCTAATTCTGTTTTCAACCACAAATGATCGAATCTGTTTTCGGTCATTGACATCATTGATTTTTGAACTGCAGCATTAAGAAAGCTCGATGAGTTAGAACTATCGTCGTCGAAATTTAGCGGAAGACGCCTGATAAGGAATTCTTGCTTCGCCAATACCATCTTCGGAGTAATCATCTCGGAGTAGGGGCTCAGTTCAAAGCAATCATGGGAAAGAGTAATCACAACGAAGAAGCTTCGACGGAAATCTCGGAGCCATCCTATCTGATGTCTTTCACAGCTTCGATGACACAGTAAAACTTCGGTGACCCAACGAAGAACCATCGATGACTTCGGCGGCCATGTTCCGATGACTCAATCACAGCTATCAACTACTCGAGCCTTAGCTAGCACATAGCACATCAGTCCATTTCGAAGGGAGCTTCATTGATAATCTCAAATTTACTCAAAGGGACCAGTTTGAACACAACCAACAAACAGATCAATCATCGTGCAGCAGTGCAAACACAACAAAGAAACTTCGGTGTTGAAATCTCGTAACAGTAATCTCGAAGCAATATCCTCGGAACAGGACGTGGAAAGCAAAACAACAACAAATTACATTTCGGGGAGATAATACAGTACCACTGCGATTAGGGCATACCAACTCGATTAAGGCATACCGGCAGTTTCATCATAACAGCAAGTTTAAATTGTAAACTACACATGGAAGCATTAACAACTGAACGTCAATAATTTCGAAGCAAGTCGATTAAGCTTGATGAATAACACCCAACTCGGTACTCTCTCTCGAAGCAATCAGTTACCTCGAAGCCACACCACTCTCAGAGCATGATATTTCGCCAACACCAGTATTCTCGAAAGAAAGAAATCAACTTTCGTAAGAAAGAAATCAACTCTTGCACGAATCAAAAGCTTAAACTTCGATATAACAAGCAAACTCACCTCAGTTCGAGGAAGGAAGTTCACCAACCTCACCCTCGATAACTAATCCAACTTCGATGACTCCAAAAGAATCACAACCGCCACCACTTCGGACCACCAGCTGCGAAGACATCTCGATAACAACTCAGCCCAACTTCGATCAGGCTCCATCACCACTTCGGAACCAGTCTCGATCAGACTAGAAACCACCTTCGATCACCAAACTTCGTAGCAGCCAACTTCGGTCACCAAACTTCGTGCTCTCTCCGAGGATACAGTAACAGTACCAAACTCGGTGATTCAACTTCGATGGCAACCCAATCTCTCTTCGATGTTTCGACTCCACCCTCTTATCGATGACTACACAACTTAAACTTCCTCGAAGTAACTTCGATTATGATTCTCACCTTCGACGAACTTAGTAACCTCGAACCAAACTGATCAATCAGATCCCGATAATAAAGTAGATAACCAACATTTGCTAGCTAACTTCGATTATGATTCTCTCCTCGCAGTCTGCTTGCAACCGGTACCATGGTTAATCCTCGAAGACGATACAGCAAGACACATCATCTCGAACAAGGCAAGAACAACAGCCACATTATATAGAGGTGCCATCACAAGCAGGACCAATGTAAAATAAAAGCATTTGATCGAGAAAGAAATTCTAAACAATTGGAACATAGCAGTAAAGAACTACCTCGCCCATTTCGTCGAACATCCAAGTAACGAAAGAGGTTCCTAGATCCTCTCTTAGCTGGAGTCCTTTTTTAAATACATGAAGCTTGATGCAACCTCCAGACCCCTTTGAGTAGTAGGGGCAGGAGTCTGATCTTCCCTTCTCTTTCCCTTCTCCTTCACTATCTTCTATGTTTTTGCCTTCGATTGGCCATATTTTGGTACCCACTTTTCCTCGGCCCAATATAATCTGGAATGTCAGCCTGATGCCGCGTGCCAACTGGAACTTCAATTCTTGGGAGGTAATCACCAATGAAGTTCTGCAGCCCGGCTGAAGGCATGCACACCTGCGTCAGTGGAAGACTGTTGTTCTCCTTCAGTGACTGGTTCCCCATGTTCTGCAAAGTTTGGCTTTTTTGGAGTCGATGCAAAACTAATTGAATCATCAGATTCGTATAAAGGACTATTTCAGACCCGTTTTTAAGGCCAGCAGTCTTGGTCCAGCCTTCCGCTGAGTACTAGAAAAGGGGAAGAATTTCTTACTCCTAAAAAACTCTCCTTGCTTAGCTTAAATTATTTAAAAGATTCATTGCATTGCCTTCCTATTAACTAGAACAGTGCTTACACAAATTATGCTTTAAACCAACATTGGCTTATTTCATCATGCAATCCACTTAGTATACAGTATAGTGCACTGGTAGTGGAGTTGGTAAATAAAACGAAAAGTCATCAATTGAACCTGTTCCCACTCACCTTGAGGAGCATGAGTTTCGAATAATTACGCCTACCAAGTTAGAGTATCTCATTAGGCCATAAATATTGCTTATGCATAAATACAGTAGTCAGCTTCTTACCTAAGCAAAATTATAGGTTAATTTTGTTCTAGACATTAAAGGGTACTTTCTTATAAAATAAACATAACATCGTTTTCGAAGCAAATGTCACTTCGGTTGAAAAGTTGGTTCTGATATATATTAACCACCCTTATTCATTATGATCATCGAGTTACAGGTACTAATAAATTAGACTATCATGGAAAAGCAAGCCAGCAAGGAAGGAATGCATAGCATACGAAATAAACAAGCACTCAAATGAGTTCAAAGAGTAAAATAAAAAGTTGAAAAGGAAATAATGGTTCGATGGACATGGACTCCTAGCGAAACAAAAACAAAGAGGAAGTTTACTCCACAAAATAACCAACTCGGACGTGGCAGCAAAAAATCACTTCGGACACAAGCACGCACTCGTAGTCTCAACAACCTTCTTGGGGGAGAATTTCTAAACACTTCTCTTGCTACTTTAAAAGTTTTTGAATGTTCATGCACCTCACATGCTTAGAATAACGTTCAACCAAGTCGTACGTTAGGCCATGACGCCATGACACCATTATATACAAGTCACTTAGCAAATAATGTATGAAGTCATAGATTTCTTCCTTGCAACATGCTACATTCTTTAAAAGCCGATTGATTCGCCTCCTCCCACCTCGAGGGGCATCAATATCAAAGTTCTACTTATCGAAGTTTCAAAACTAAGATTATATCCTAAACTAGGAGTTCTACTTATATTAATTTCTTTTTAGAGTCGATCAAATCGCTTCCTCCCACCTCGAGGGGCGTGAATATCAAAAAAAGACTTAGTTTCGAATTAAGAGAAATAAATATGATCGAACCATTTCTTTACACCTTTAAGGGAGGGGGCATTGATTAAATATGTTTAAGATCGAACCATCTCCTTCTACCTCGAAGGAGTGGGGGTATCGAATATGTTTATACAACATCGAGCAATATGCAATGGTAATGAAATTGAGAATTTTTAAGTCACCAATTAGCATTTCTAATTCCTTAGATTTATCAAGTCTCTTCGACACAACGTAGCATATACGAAGTTATCACATTGCAAATAAAGCGTACTTGTCACATTACGACACATTCGAAATATCCTTAGCTTTATGCAATCTTCGATTTTGCACACTATCTTGTTATAAACAAATTATGCTCATCACAAACAGCTCGGTACAACATCCAGATCCTCCTCGATGAGGCAAAGTCCTACATGATTAGGCACATCTCCTAAGGCTTTGACGCCATGAAAACGAACATGCCATGACGCCTAAATAAGACAAATCTAGTTGATCAGAATTCAATTACGGAAGCGAGGAAAACTTCTAAAAACATGGGAAACTCGCCAGCATCAACAACTCAAGTTCTAATGGCTACGGCTGCACCTTCGATCAAGTCCATCAACTCCTCGATGGCTACACAACTTATCCTCCACGAAGCAGCTTCAACCATCATGATCCTCGCCTTCGATGGCCATAATTGGAACCAGGCGAAATTTCATCATAGTACATCATCCCAGTTCCATGAAGAAAGCAAGCCACACAGTTTACCTCTCGACGGTCAATATGTATCAAGGAAGCACCACTGAATTAGCATTACTGCACGAGGGAACAAACAAGTTCAACCATCGAGCAACTTTCTTCTTCGAGCATCAACCAACCTTGTTCTCGGAGCTACTACAGCTCGCAGCCACCATCAACAATCTCGGAGAAGCCATCTCGGAAGACATCTCGGATGCAACTTCAATGACTATGTTCACTCACCTTCGATACTCAACTCCGATGCTTATCTCGGAGACAACTAGATAAGTACATAATATCGGAGCCATCGTCATCAAGCAGCGGTATAACAACAGCGAAGAAACATCGGTGCCTCAACATCAGTTACCTCTTCAAGCTCCGAAGCAAACACTCGAGGAAACTTCGACGACTCAACATCAGTAACTTCGAAGTGCCAGTTCAGCTGATAACCAAACAGCTTCGCCAACACACCTTCGATCCTGATAACCAGTCCATCTCGTTGAAGTAGCGTCTCCATAGCAACTCCGGTGGCAAAAAATGGCAAGACTAATTTGATTGGGACAGAAACTCAACTTCGATGGATCAGTAGCCTCAAAGCACAATAATGCAACTCGCTGAAGGAAGCAAACCCAAAGGAAAGTATTTTATTAACAACTATCATCTCATCAGCAAAACAAATGTTAGCAAATATTCAGCGTTCTCGGGACAGTCAACATGCATCGATAGCTCGAAGCAGCAATTACATCAACCTCGGATAAGCAAGCTTCGACCACAACAAAGTCCTATTTGCTTAGGCACATCTCCTAAGGCTCTAACGCCATAAAAGAGAACAGGCCATGACGCCATACCTCCTCAAGTGCCTCGTCGCAAAAACAAAAAAGGCTTTAACGCCAAGGCAGGAAACGCCAAAAACAAAAAAGGCTTTAACGCCAAGGCAAAAAACGCCAAAAAATAAAAAGTCCTCGAATAGCAGGCACAGAGATGATGTACATGTAGTCGTAAGGGCCCTACGATCTATATGGCACAGTCCTCTACCCACAAGACACCCCGTTAGCGGTGGGTACTTTGCATCAAAGCTATATAAGCCGAGACGCATTTGAACCCACTACCATACGACGACCTCTCTTTGAGGCGTCGAGGGGACGATAAATGGGATTAACATCTACCTTTAGAGGTGGATGGAACCCCGAGGCAGCTAATTAGCTTTTACATTCACGGGAATGGCAAGCGAGTTACGCAGCCGAGGGACCTCCTCCAAAAATCAAGCACAGCCTTGAGGAGGGGCTAGCAAGAAAAGAAGAAGTTGAACTCCAGGCCGCGATAGGAGAACAATACCATGTCTAAGCTCCAGCTTTGACCGGCACTCCCCCATTGTGCTACTTTATTATCGAGACACATAGCAGCTACCCACCATAAGTTTCCTACTCTACTTGGGATAAATGGGTTATCAGAACACCACCATGTTCTCTCGGAGGATACTTAGTATCTTCGATACCCACCTAACGGGTACCTATGGTTTCGATAGCCAGTGTTTTGCTTGAAACCAGCGCGAGTAGCTCAAAGCCTTTGGGAAGGGTGATCCGTACGCCCCCACTAGCTTGGTTACTGCCTCCCACATCGAAGTAAGCCCTGAAGTTGCACTCTAAGTAACCTTAGGAGCCTATAATTTGCAAGGTAAACTTTGTGCCTGATCACGAGTTACCAGGCAAGCAATACATCGAAGAAAAGTACGTGCCTGATCATGTCATACTACAAAAACTATGCATTGAAGAAAAGCATGACTCGATCATGAAAAAGAAAAACTCCATTGAAGAATGATTCAAAAATATACTTTATCAAAGAATGAATTAACAATACTCTTAACTTCATTACAGGATGAATCGAAATATTCTGCAGGATGGCTCGAAGTACAAATGAATCGAAATGCAAAAAGATGCGAGACAGGGGCACAAACAAATCACAAAGATATTACCTTGAAGTATTCATTAAAGGCATTAAGCAGGAGCATGCACCAAGGTTTCTTCGATAAAATCTAGTGAAATGGATTCAAAATTGGCTTCGCTCTCAAAACGCTCGAGGATGGTTGTACATACAAGAACTTCGCTAAAGACCCACTCGTAGAAAGCAACATCAAATGACCCAAGGAGCAAAGCAAAGTGATAGCAATCTTCGTCCACCAAAGGAACATGGCATCCTTCGTTTCACAACGAAGAGTCACAAAAGTCAATACACCGAAGCAGTAGCTGGAGCAAAACAAAGAATGCAGGGGCAAAACCATTGGATGCCAACCTCCTCGTACAACAAATTCGCTTTGTGGATGGTACACTTCGGGAGAACATTTCCTTTTGCTTACAAAAGTTCGGTTCCTTCACTTTCGAAAGCAAAAGGGGGGCAACTATACAAGGGAATCTCGAGTGAAAAATTTTCAAAGCTCATTTCTTCAACAACAACGACACCAAGCAAACTCAAGAAGCCATCTAAGAACTTCACGCAAGAGTAGGAGCAAGTACTCATACTCGAAAAACATTTGTACTCTTCCGTTCAGTTCCTTCGACAACAAGGGAAAGCCAAAAACTCATCTCGCTCGAAAGATAGTCCGAAGAAAAAAAATATCACAACAAAAGAAACACCTCGACAACATCTCGGCTACCACCCTTCGAACTAGTTACAACATGAAGCAATCATCAAGGTACACCAACGAAGGTCATCTCAAAGTTCAAAGGATTCTTGAAGTAACCATACCTTATCGATGAAGCCCAGATTGCAAACACCAAAGTCAATCCATGGCATCTATCTCCTTCGAGAAAAGAATAGCAATCAACCCAATCAAGCATACCTCCCCGACAACACAACAAAGACGTAAATGTTACAAGTTCGAAGCTGCTGAAGCAAGTTAATGTACCGAAGATAAATGGAAGGATACAACACTAGTCAGCACACTCCATGAATCTCGCGAACCCACGTGCATCATACCATCAATTATGACAAGAAGAATTTGCTAACGGATTAATCTTCGAAACATCCATTAACAAAGGAGCAAACTGTGGGGGCATAATTCGGACGATCCACGTGTCATCATCCTAGAAGAAGAGCAAGACATCACCTTATGAACGCAAAGAGAGTCGAAGACTAAGGCTATGAACCATAGACCACCACCCGAAGATGTCGCCTCGATCCACCAATCCGTCCGAAGTAGTTACCCAAACTCCCCTCGGAGAATATACCAAGCCCGAAGAAGAAGTCTGCCGAAGA